>MWSQ01001863.1:0-94842 GCA_002116395.1 Ramularia endophylla | reverse complement strand
CGACCTTAGATAGGTATAGAAGAAACGATAATGTTAATTAAGGAAGAAACTAGCTAACTAGCTCGAAAATCAAGTAAAGTACTCGACGGGAGGACCCGAACTTAGGGTCTACGGACTTTAATCCGTAATAGTAGGTCTCCCTCGAAAAGGCCTTATCCTAAGGCCGATAGTAATCATTCTAAACTATATAGCTCCTATAGCTAAACTAGGCCTATAAGCTCGTAAAGAAACGAAGTCTATACGTCTAAGGTAGGTCGAGATATTAACGTAGAGGGGAAGGGCGGTTTAAGGTTAGTTAGGGTAGGAAAGCGCGGTAAAGCGTCGGTAGGTAGTCTAGTAACGTAGGTTTTTAGCGAGATAGCGTAGTAGTAGGGCGGCGGCGTAAGGGTAAGATAGTATAGGTAGAAGGCGTTAGGTTCTTAGAGGTAGTAGAGCGGAGGTTAAGGTAGGAAAGTAGTAGAGCGTCGGTAATTAGGTAACCGTAGAGGTCGAGATAGCGTAGTAGTAAGGCGTTAAAGACGAGGGCGAGATAGTATAGGCGGAAGGCGTTAAGGTCGGAAAGGTCGAAATCTAGTATACGTATAAAGGCTAAGAGTATAAGGAGTTCTTAGGACTATAATTAGCTCGTAGTTTAATAGTAGTTCTAGGCTTATACGGCCTAAGCATAAGTAATTGGCGGTATCTCCGTAGTTAGGCCGTAGGCTAATAAGAGGGTAGAGAACTCCCTTAACATTACTACGTTATCGGTAGAGCGGCGTATTCGTACGTAGCGTAGTTATCGTAAAGTAGACGGTTAGTTAAGTAGTCGCTACTACTATCGAGAGGTATCTAGTATGTTTATTTCTATTATCTTAAGTACGCTCTTATAGAGTACTCGTAGTTATAGTCTCGGAGGTAGTCGGAGTACCTATATAGTAGGCGAGTATTAAGATTTGAGGCGTAGGTATATCGAAGTTAACGCTATTAAAGGATAGTTAGAGAGTTACCGGCGGTACGGAGTAGTCTTATTATTTACTTAACGTCCGCGCGGTATAGTCGCGAGAGTTACATTACGAAGCGGACTAGTAGGTAGCGGTTTCGAGCGGAGGGTAGTAATACGGTTATATATAGTACGTCGTTTATACGGTTTAGCGGTAGGTAAAACTATAGGCGGCGCGGTTATCTAAGGTCTCGGTATACTTAGAACTATATAGAGAGAAAGCGAAGGAGATGCTAGTACGGTAGAAGAAACTATATACGTACTTAGCGTAGGTACTAATTACGGACATTCTTTATCGTCGAATACGTCGGTAGGCGGCGGAAGCTTAATCGTAACTAGAGTTAAAGTTTCTAGTTCTAGTTAAGGTTTCGAGGAAGCGGAGGCGGAGACAGAGAAGGATATAGAGTTAAAGCGTAACTAGTACGGTTCTTAGAAAGGCGAGATGTACTATCTAGGCGATAGGTAGGTATCTTTAGTAGTAAAGTAGTTATCGATATCGGCGGAGCTACGTATAAACACGGAAGGTTCTAAGGACTTAAACTAGAGCTAAGAGGCGACGTAGTTAAGGATATCTCGGATTAGCGTAGTAGAAGAGACGTAAAATAGCTCGTACGGAGAAGATAGGCTATTTTGTCTATAGATTAGCTTATTAGGTGTCGGTGTCTATTACTTATTTAGGCATTTATCTTTCTTATAACTACGGTGTCTATAGGTTCGGTAGCGGAAACAGACGTCGTTATTCTAAAGGAAGCGCTTTAGAAAAGGTTCTATACGGAAGGCGGAGTTCTTTAAGACTAGCGAAGGCGGAGGGGAACGTAGTAGTTCCTTAGTTCTCGCGGCGGAGAGGCGGATTAACGAACAATCTTAATACGGCTACGGCTATAGCGAAGGTTCTTCGGTTATAAGGTCGAAGGGATTATTAAGGTCTACGGAAGGAAGGTAGGATTTAAGGGTTACTAGATCGTAGCCGTAGTATACGAGGAGTCTAATAAGCATATCGATGTCGTACCTCTATACGTCGACGTACTTACGGCACTCGTTTAAGGATAGTATAGTTTAGAAGTAAGCGGAAGCGGAGGGTGTTCTAGTTTCTAGTTAGAAGTTTTAAGGTAAGGCGAACGGAGGTACTTTCGTGAACCGTAGTTTAGCGTAAGGTCTTCGAGAGCGAGGGCGGCGTAGTTTAGTACAAGCTACGGAGCGGCCGGTACTTTAAAGGTACTAGATACGTACGAACAAGCGGGTTCTTCGTAGACTTAAGATGATTAGTCGAGAGCTTCGGAAACAAGGTTAAGGCGGCAATAGCATAGTATTAGGTTAAGTAAAGAGGAGGGCGGAACTCCTTTAGTCTCTAGCGGTTGTTTGTTAAGAGTAGCGGTAGCTAAGCGCTCTTAGAAGCGGTTATTACGAGGTCGTAAAAACTCTTTAAGGTTCGTGTAACCTAATAGGTTATAAATAAGGGCGGATTTGCTAGCGGCTCGCGTCTAGCGCGGCTAGTATACGTTTGTCTATAGCGGAGTTTCTTAAGCGTTGTCATTGTTATAAGCTCTTATAGTCGATATAGCGTATAAAGTCGTCTTAATTAGTGTTAAGGTTATGGTTTCGGAGGTTTAGGCTCGGGGATTTCGCGTCCTTCTCGCGTAGAGGCGTAGCGATTATCGGACTATAGGTTCTTAAGCATTGTCGAGGGCGGAGGGTATCTAGTTAAGGCGTAGTTTCGATAGGAGGTCTCGAAGATACGTTCTTGAATATAGAGGTTCGTAAAGTCGTCTTAGGCGCGTACAATAGCGCTAGTAATAGCGACTATAGGTAGCCCGGTAAACAATTTATTTAAACGTTCTAGTTCTTAAAGCGCGGGTTCTTAATAGTTCGTTCGTCGTAGTATAAAGGATTAAAGTTATAGCGATTCCGGACGAGTACTTACTAAAGAGCTCGATTTGACGGAGGTTTACGGCGGCGTATTACGACGATAGAGGCGGCGGAGCGGAGCGGAGGTTAGTGCTATAAAAGGCTCTAGTTTATAAATGAATCAATATACTATTAGGAATCGACCTTAGATAGGCATAGAAGAAACGATGATATTAATTAAGGAAGAAACTAGCTAACTAGCTCGAAAATTAAGTAAAGTACTCGACGGGAGGACCTAAACTTAGGGTCTACGGACTTTAATCCGTAATAACTACTAAGGTAGGCCTACTAGTATAGTCGACGGCGGAGGTATATAATTATTATACTACTAAGTAAACTATTACTACTACTATAGCGGTAGAGTAGGCTGTATCTTACGTAAACCTACTACCTATCGAATATAGGCTTTACGCTATATAGCGCTCTACTACGTAAGAAACTAGTAGGTTCCTTAAGGGGTATAAATACGTAAATTTACTAATCGCGAGGGCGTTACTAAGCTACCTCTACTACGAACTACTACTCTACTACCGCGGACTAGTATAGTTAAAGTAGTAGTTCGCTATAAGAGCTTAACTTCCTTAAACTACGACCTATCTCGTTAGTTAGTACGCCTATACTATCGAGCGCCGCTACGGCTACGGCTAGGCCGGTTCCTTAGTAATATAGTTAGCTTGTGAATTGTTTAATTAACTATAACGATTCGAGCTAAGGGGGTAGCGGATTTATCGGTATATTAGTACCTATTAAAATTAGATAGCTCGAACAGTATATTAACGTTATTACTAAGAGTAGTAACAATATAGTACTTATACTATTTAATACCCTAAGACTTACTAAAATTACCGTTATAGGGCGTAGGGCTAGGTAGTTTACTAGCCTTAATATTACGTATCTCTTATAGTACGTACGTAAGCTATTAAAACTATAGTTTATAAGCTTTAGTATAGATATAAGTATTTACTAGTATAAACTTAGGCCTATTTAGTCTCTAAGATACGCCTTTATACTCTTTAGCGTGCTTTATACGTATCTTACGAACTCTAATCGACTACTAAGGTTATAGCTTTAAAAACAACGTAAGGACGTTATACTACTTACTAGCTAACTACTTTTTTATAGCTAAGTAAGTCCCTTTACCTCTAGAGGTAGTAGTTTAGCCGTAGGTTAGATAACGAGCCGTCTAGCAACGTACTAGCTTCTCTTTATAGGCCTAATATTCGCGGTTAATATACTCCTATAGTTTAGTATATAAGGTAGTAGCTTCTTAGTTCTAAAACTTATTGTTATTATCGTTAAATTTAGCGATAGTACGGCTCTCGTAGGTAGTAGTAAACAGCTCTATAAAAGCGTCGTACTTAGGGCTATTAACCTTACGAATAACCTTACCCTTATCGTTATAGATAGGTACTATAGGCCATTTTTTACGAGCCTAAGCCTCGACGTTCTTCTTTATGTACTACTAGTAAATAATCGCTAGTATTATAGGAAACATACGGTTAAGGGCGTTTATATAACCGCGATCTCGGTTAGTAATCTATAAGCCTAGTAATAGTACGGTATTATTAGTTAAAAGGTCCTTAAACTTCTAAGTAAACTATATAAATACGGCCTTATCTTTAGCTCTAAGTAGATAGTAGCTAAGTAGTATAGTTTAGCCGGATCTAGTACTATAGACGATATTAAGTAAGGGTCGATTATACCTATTCGTTTTATACGTATTGTTAATAATTACGTACTTAGGATACTATCTATAGATTTCTACTATTTCCGGATGAATAACTAGTAGTTTGTCGAGCCTATTAGTAGCCGGATCTACGTAGTACTCAAATAGAAACTTCTACTCTATAAGTAGCTTAATAACGGCCTAAGCTAGTATTAAACTACCTTATACGAGTCGTCGTACGAGTGCTCGAGCGTTCTAAATATACTTAATTATCTATAAACACTCGAGCTTCTAAGCCTTAGCCTTATTTTATAGCCGTAATAGCGTTGTTACTACTATTACGTTACTATTTATACCCTCGTCGACAATATCTAGTACGTACTAGCCTTACTCTAGTCTCCGGTATATAGTAAACGTACTCGTATTAAGGCTAGCTCTATAGGTATACTCGTAAAGGGTACGACGAACGAGCTATCTACTACTTAGATTAGTAACATCTTTAAGAGTAATAACTATAGTAAACGGATAACCTTTCTTATTAGAGGTACGGCTATTACGAGTTCTAGTAGTTAGTCGTCGTTTTCGACCTTTACCGTACGAGTAAACTAACGTCTTACTTATTATATACTTAGTATCCTTTTTACTATACTTCTACTTACTAATACTAAGAGCGTAGCTAACTCGCCGTCCCTATTAATTATAGAATAACGCCGCCTCTACGGCGGTATCGAATCGTCGGTTTATAGGCGGTAGAGCTATTAGATCCGGCTCTTCTTTATTAACTTCCTTATTCTCCGAGTTACTAATATCCTTATTATATTTAGTACGTATAGGACTTAGCGTTACTAATAGGCTAGTACGGCGGAGCGTAGCGCGATTAAAAGCTTTATTTCTATCGATATCCTTATTACTCTAGCGGCGCCGGCGGCGGCGCCGCTTACGTTATTAGCGGCGGCGGCGACCTTCTACTAGAGAGATGTCCTTATTTCTATTACTTCTATCGTTACTTTTATTACTAACATCTTCTTCTCTAGCGTTACGATTAAACTCCGCTATTAACTACCGCTACGTCGCTCTTAACTCGCCTATTAACGCGTCCGGATTACGTTACGACTACTCGAGGGTATTATCTCTACCGCTATCTCTACCTCTACCCCTATTAATACTACTAGACTAGAGGAACCCGCTAAGAATAAAGTCTTCGTACCGTACCTACGACGACGGCGGCGGCGGCGATAGTAGCTAGAACGGTAATAGTAGGGAATCGCGATACGTAGTAGTAAGAGACGATTAAGTAGGGGCTATAGCTAGTAAAGGGTACTAGAATCGATAATTTAAGATAAGATAAGAGGTATTTACTTAATAAAATTATATACGGAAAATCGCGAGTTAATATACGCGCCTAAGTACGGCCCTATTTAGTATAAGATATAAGCTAACTTCTAGGGTAGGTCCGTCTAGCTAAGACTAGCTAGCGTAGGGCCCGAGGACTGCTAGTAGCCATACCGAGGACTAGCGGTAGTATTTGCCGTTTCTAGGCTTTTGGCAGCAATCTTGGCAATCGCTCTGTCTTCCGATTGGATCTGACAAGGTTTACGTCATCTCATTGGGTGAATGCGAGGCAGCAGACAAGGCAGCCACCAGTTTAGCAGATAAGAGAAGCATTTAACAACCTATACGCAGAACTTGCCATGACATACGTACGCTGCAGGCTGTTGGACAGAAGAGTTTTCCAGCCTTGACATCACTTGGTAACATCGCCTACAAGAAGGTACTTCGGAAGACGTACTTTGATGGATTTTGAGTTCCACGCAATGGCTGTTCGGCTTCGATGCATGATGACATTTCCATATGGTTTCTGATGGGCCGAGTAACTTACGAAGGAGTTTTCGTACTTAATGAGTTCTGAGATCATCGTGTCGCCTACGTGCAGCCGAAAGGTATGTCGTAGGCGATCTGCGCAGTGCGGAGTGAACTCCGGGTCTTCCCGTGAAGAATGTCCATCATGGTCCATGTCATGTGCAGCTGGAGAATGCCGATAAGAAGATGTCCGTTTTTTCGTGCATCTGCCCTGCATCATGTTGACACACCATCAGTAGACTGATGCAAACGAGCCACCATATGCTGCACATGAGCTTGCATTCTGTTATGCGCAGCGCACAGCGACTGGTCTTCGTCGTCCAGACCAACAATCTCGTCCGCAGTCCTTCCACCTTCATCGTCTACAAACGAATAATCTGTCGAAGCGTTAAGGAAAGGATGAAGCATCAATCATCTGACACGAGACTTACGCCATACCCATCGACCTCCGACTTCGGCATAGCACTGCGACCATTTCCAATCTGGATGATTCTCTTTCAACCTATCCGCCGCAGCTTTCTGTTTCTTCGTCATGGTCCAAGCCCAAGTATAGGCAACTCCATGTTCATGCTCGACGTTGCCGTCGTGGTCCTCATGAGTCCTGTCAACCCGTTCTCGCTGCGTCTCGAGCGGATCAAGATAGAAGAAAGTCATCTCTTCTCCGTCTTGACAACGTAGATGTCTGATGGGGTCAATGAAAAACTCTTCGTCCCAAACGCCTCCCATGAGTTGGAAGCAGTCGGCGGTAGTCCGAGATGGATCCTGGGCTTTCATGTCCTGTACCATTGTCTCAACGGAAAGCGTTTCGGGAAGAATCCAAGCTCCGCCCATAGATCGTCTTATGTCTGGACAATAGGGAGATCCATTCCACTGAACGCGATCGAACCAGTTTTCATCCCATACTGCTCCCAGTCGCTGGTAATGAAAGGCAAGAGTTCGGGCGTCGGCATCCGCTATATCTGGTATCAAAGTCTCGAAGGGAATACTGGCGTCGAGCAACCATGCTCCTCGTCTCGAGCGGTCTGGATCTGCTGACGCGATAATCAGATCGACGCCATTCTTGCGATGTTCCTCCATGATATTTGTGTAGTGATAGCTTGGTGAGAGTGGGAAGTTAAAAAGCTACTGTGAGCCATCCGCGATTTATATTGGCAAGCATCGGTGCATGTAGTCTGTAAGGCGCGCACACCATGGATGTGTTGCTATTCTGGGTAGCAATGAGTACGGTACAGCTTCTCGACGCATCGGAGGAGAATGCGACGTCCAGAGGTCCACAGGCTAGTAGGGTATGCAGCCAATCCAACGAAGAGGACAGGGCAAGGCAACAGATCCGACTTGGTCAGGAGGACTCTCTTCCGATGCGTGAAGAGGCTATACAAGGGAAGGTAGAGTTTGAAAGATAACAAGATAACATGGCAGCGCTAAGCCCATTCCCCGTGTTACTAATGCAATAATCCGCTGCGCCTTGTCACAGCCTCGCCTTGGCGGTGACTTCGGATAATTGCTAGCAACACGAGTACGGCCTTTCCTCGTCCCTACCTAGAGTACGGAGCAGGAGGTGCCGATCGAAGGATGGTCTTCTACCTTATCCATATGCTTTTTCACACTCCGAGGTGCGAAGATGCAGTAATTCGTGATTGTCCACTGGCTGTTTCAGCGACGTACACAAGTCCTCGTAACAAATCAATCCAGCTTCTCCCATGCCTCCCTCAGCTGCTCCACGCGCTCCCTCTCCTCCACTCCTAACTCAACAGGCGGACCCTTAATCTCCTCCCTAAGCCCCGAGAAGCTCAATGCCCGCTTCTTACCTTTCCCACCTTCAAGACCCTCATGTTCAGCATACCTCCACACACACCACGCACTCGTCTCCGAAGAAATCAAGTACGGCTGGCGCTTGCGAGACTTGACCGCAAAGCCACGAAGCAGAATGACATCTCCAACTTCTGCCATTGGTAGCGTAGCTTTCCACGGCCTGAAGACTTCCACAAGAATGGAAGTTCCAGAGCCAAGACTAGGATCCCACATCTTGAAGCAAGTGAAGTAGTCCTTTGGACCCGCTTTTGCGCGCTCAGCCGCTTTAGTAGAGTCCGTCACGACTGCGATGACATCCACGGAGTTTTCGCGGGCTTGGCTGTTCATGCTTTGGCTGAGATTGGATAGCGGCGTGTAGTAGCCCATTGCTGTGGACAAACCCGTCGAGGTGGCCTGCTTAGGCACCGCTTCCTCCTCTGCTTCCTCCTCGTCATTGAGCAGGCGGGTGGAGCGTCTTGGTGAAAACCACGCAGAGATGACATCCGGCACGTTACTCAAGCGTGAGGTGAACGATTTCTTGGCTGGCGACGGCTTATGAGGGCTTGAATCCGTCTCATGCATCTCGACGCCTTTCGTGGTGGGTTTGGGAGTGTTTCTGGCAGATCTTCGCGCGGGCGTTTTCTGATCGGGAGAAAGCACTGCAATGGTGTCTTCCTCTTCTTCCTCGATAGTTCTCTCTTCAATAGCCTCCACCGATATTTGACTGAGAGTCTGCGATCGCCTCGTAGTTCTGCGGGTCGGCGTCTTTTGAACCTGGCTCTGAAGTTTCTTGACTGTGCTCGGTTCTGCACTTGAGCGAGTATGTCTGGATGGCGGATCCGGCTTGACGTGTCTAGGCTGTGCAGTCTCCATAGAGGCAGGCTCTACGCTAGATCGAGTGTGCCTGGAAGGCGGTTCAATCGCCTTGTCTTTTGGCTGCGCAAGCTCGATCGCAGTAGGCTCTCCGTGCGATCGAGTATGTTTAGCAGGCGGGTCCGGAGTAGGCTCCTCAGCTTCAACAGCGACGACTTCTGCCTCCTTAAGCAAAGAATCGCCTTGAGTGAGCTGCGGAGTAGGTGGAAATGCTGTTTCGATGACTTTAGGAGCAGACCGTGGCAGCTGTGTTTCCCATTGAGTTTGCGAGTCTTCGGGACTCATAGGCAGTGCTGAGTAGGATGGTTGCGCTGTGGCTCCAGCAACATGCTCGGATTGCAAGGTGTTGGTGTTAAGTGAGGCGAGATGCGCACCAGGTGGCTCTGGTGAGAATGTTTCCGCATCGGACATGTGCTCCTCCACCTCAACAGGTGAAGTAGCGGCATCGGAAATTTGTTCGTCGTCTTCCACGACAAGTGAAGTTTTCTTCACTGCAGCCTCCTCAGTCGGGTTTTCCTCGATTTCCATTGCGACGTGTTGTGCATCAGGCACTTTGGGCGACATCGTATCGATAGCAGCCATCGGCTCGGGTTCATTTGGAAGATTCGGTTCGACTTCAATGGCAGTATACTGCGCAGAAGGCAGCTCAGGCGAAAACACCTCAGCGTCCGACATTGGCTCATCTTCCCCCTCAAGCTCATCGCCCGCAGTCTGCACCACAGTCTCAACAGCCTCAAAAGCTTCAAACTCCTCAACTTCCGCAGGCTGAACAACAGCATCAATACTCAAAACCTCAGCAGCTGGCGAAGAAGAAGAAAATAGCTCAATGACCTCCGTTCTCGCCTGGCTCCCTGCGACATCAGCTTTAGGAGTAGTTTGCTCCACTTCCGCAACTTCAGCTTTTGGAGTGATTTGATTCTCTTCAGCAACTTCAGCTTTGGGAGTCACTTCCCTTTCCACCACAGAAGAAGAATCGTCCGCAGACCCTGTCGACTGAAACGAGAAGTAATGAAAAGACATATTCTTCTTGACCTGCGTAGGCGGCTCCTCGACGATTGGCATTTGATCAGCGAAGAAACTTTCTTCCTGCTGGCTTTCGTCTGGGAGCATGGGTTGTGCATCTTGAGTCTGTAGGGTTTCGGGAATGATTCGCTCTGGCTGAACTGGCTCCTCTGCTAATACTTGTGCTGGAACCGCAGGAGATTCATGCTGGTCAGATTCAATCTCATCTTCGTCCGAATCGACTTCCGTCGGGCTTCCTGGATATCTCAGGATGGAAGTGGCGTCGCCATCATTACTGGCCTCATCTTGAGGCAGCTCCCGAGGCTCTTCAGCGGCTACAATGGGCTCATCTTGAGGAATGTTCCGTGCCTCTTCAGCGGCGCCTTCGTCATCGCTCGAGTCATCAAGATCAATGACTTCAACCTGAGAAGGGGGAGGTGGCGGCGCGGCAACAGGTGCGATGCTCGCTACAGCATCAGACGAGACAGAAACATCGGCCGCCGCACTCGCACTCGCAACAATGCTTGGCTCCTCGAGCGCTTCTTCTTCGTTAACATCGGCATTCATATCAACATCTTCTCCTTCGATTGCAGCCTCCAGAATTGCAGCAGGAGCGTCGTCCGCAGGAGCATCTTCAACAGGAGTATCCTCCTCGTGACTCAATTGTCCACCTTCGACGTTCTCGACAGCATCACCCTCGGAAACGGGAGGGTCCTGGGCGGTAGATGGTACATCTGCCATGCTGACATCTTCCAACTGAGGGGCTTGCGCAACCCGTTCTTTTGCTTGTTCCTTGAATGGATCATGGTCCCTTTGAGCTTCCACGGGCTCCGGCTCATCGCCAGAAGACACCTCCACCTCCAAAGGTTCAATCCTAGGCGGCAAAGCAGTTTCGTCCTCTGTCCCCATCGCCTGCCTCCTCTGGCTTTCCTCCACCAACTCCGCCGCGGCATTCGCCTCCCTATCAAAAGCCGCCCTCCCAAGTCCAGACTTCACTCTACCCATATTAGACATTCCGCCACTGGGAGTAGGTGTCTGCACGAAAGGCTGCAATGGAGCCAGCGTACCACTGAAGCCGAACAAGCTGCTATAGGTTCTAGCCATGATTCTGTCACGCTCGGATTGCGGCGTAGATTGTGGGGTGTCGGAGGTGCCATCCATGCCCAGAGTCGCAAATGGGACCTTCGCGGGGGTTGATGGAGGTGGTAGTGCCTGCGGGGCGAGTTTTCGCTTTCGAGATAGGCTAGATGGCATATACGGTTCGGAAGGCATCGAGGTGCCTGTTGGTGCGATCTTCTCCACGACTTGGCTCTGAGGCTGGACGCTCTCGTCTTCATCAGGCGGTGGTTGGTGTGTTGCAGCTTGCTCGGTAGCATTTGCCTCATCTGAGGCTGTAGGCACGGGCTGATTTGCAAAGAGATTCTCAGCGGTAGTCGGAGTTCCGTTCTCCTCGGGCTCTTCATCGTTGATCTCAACCACCGAAGGAGCTTTGGAGGTCGATTGGACTTCGTTCTCATCTTCGGAACTATCCACCGGCTCCTCTCCCATATCTTCAATAACTTCTTCCACATCATTTGCATTAACTTCCTGCCCATCCTCCACGTCATCATCATCATAGTGATACTCATCCCGCATTCCCTCCTCCCGCATTTGCCGCATATGCTCCTCGTACAAACCTTCATCTTCTTCGGTATCTGAGAGGTACTCTGGATGTTCCACATGGTCGCGATAAGTGCCTTCGATAACTCCATTATGAGCGTAGATGCCCGTTGGACTTGCGAGGTCTTCATCTTCATCTTCCTCCTCAGGTTCGGCTGTGTCTGGAAGTGACTGTGATAAGGCAAGTGATGCCTGCGAGGCTGAAGCTGTTGCGGATACGTTGGCTGCTGCTGTGCTTTGGGTCTCGTTGGGTAGATCTGCTCGCGGAGGCTCTGTTGGAAAAGGCGAAGGTAGTGGTAGGGTGGATGAAGGGACAGGCCTAAGATTTGGCGTCGAGGGTCCATCTTCAACTTCCTGGCTGCCTGAGGCTGGCTGCTCTGGCATTTGAAGGCGCGATAGAGAAGGAGGGGCCATTGTAGGTGGCTGTGCGAAATCAACAGCTCTCGGTGGAGGTTGTTCTTCCTGGTCCTCATCATTCATGCCCTCGACAGGAGCGACCTCCTCTTCCATATCCACATCAGCATCAACATCCACATCAGCATCAACATCAGCCTCAGCTTCAGCAGCGTTCGGATCCTCCTTTTCAGGACTTGGAGTCCTCCCAGCAAGTCTCCACTTCCCAACACCCCCGAAAGAAACTCTCGCCCGCTTCCTAGGGCCCTGTGCCTCCAGATCCTCATACTCTCCCGTGAAAGGATCATAGCCATCCCCAAATCCATCCCCAGACAAGCGCGAGATCCTCACAAAAGCCGGGCTGGAGTAGATTGGGACGTCTCCGATACCTCCCAGACTGGACCTCAACAGTCCCACTCTTGAACCAGTACTCACAGTAGGCGTCTGCATTGTCCCCCTCACAGGCTCCGCTCCGCCCTCGCTCGCAGCACGAATCCACTCCCCATCAGCCTTCTTCTGCAAAGCCACCTCTTTCGCAAACGCCAGCTCCCCGTCGACGCATCTTCCCGGCGTGTGAACCACCTCACCACCATTCTCCGCCCATTTCGCACCCTTCAGCTCCAACAGCACCTCATCCCCAATCCCCAGCTTCCCCAATGCAACAGCCTCAGCGCTCGGCCCCGAAAATCTCACCCGGACCTGTCCTTTCTTGTTCCTCAACCGGAAGTCCGGGTCTGCCAGTAGGAGAGCGCATTGTTTCGTGCTGGAGGAGTAGGGCCAGATCAAGGTGACTACTGCCCGGATTGCTGCATCGGCGGGAACGGCGGAGGACGCGGAGAGGGTGGTGATTGGGATGATATTGGGGGTTGCCATTACTGCGGCGCGTGATGGGAGGTGTGGGGGTGGAAGGGCATGTTTTGGGTGGTGGCGAGATTCTTCCAGGAGAATGTGTGGTGAGTGAAGAGTCGCGTGAAGGCGCGTTTGGTGGGGACCAGCTACCTGTGGTCTCGTTCGTGCTCTTTACAAAATTCAAGCTGTCATCGTCATCGTCGGAAATTCAGCTCATGGCCTTGCATCAACATTGACAAAGTACCGAACAATTATTCCATTTTGCTGCTCATTGATTCAAATTCGATTCAATTCAATTTGCCTACGTCGCTATTCGACAATGGCCGACCGAATGAGCGCTTACCCCAACCCTAACCCTAAGACTTTCCAGAACGACCATATTCTCTCTACCATGAGCTCGCAATTTGCAATGTGTATGTAAAGAAGAAAAAGGATCAGTCTCTAGAAGGAGGTTTGTTGAACAGGATAGCCTTCGGGTAAGAGTTGTTCAACCAAAGCATTTCGCCTTACTCTAATCTCTTTCTCAAGCTGCAACTTCACCTGTGGACATACCTCCAGATTTCAGGTGTGAAGAACCATCTGAATTCCATTTCGCAGGAATTGAGCCTGTGTCCTATGCTCCTTGACAATACTTGGCTATCACCAAGCGCTCAATTGCTTCCCATATTTTCAGCCTCCAAAATGGACCACAACACTGTCAACCCAAGCCAGCTCTTCAGCGTAGCGGGAATGGTCGTAGTCATCACCGGAGGCGGTACTGGTACTACTCCTCACCCACACCATCTCTACATCAACATAAGCTGACTCCTAAAGGCATCGGCCTGATGATGACCAAAGCATTCGCCAGCAATGGAGCAGCCAAAGTATACATCCTTGGAAGACGCAAAGAGATTCTCGAAGAAGCGGCAAGAACTGCATCACCTCACGGGAACATCATCCCAATCGTAGGAGATGTCACCTCGAAAGAATCTCTTGCAAGAGTATCCGAACAAATCAAGCACGAGACAGGCTTCATCAATCTCCTTTGCTGCAACAGCGGAACATACCCCAAACCTGTTCCCGTCAGATCGAGTGACGTCTCAGTAGAAGACTTCGCAGCAAAATGTCTTGAGCAGAATCCCGAAGACTGGAACCGTATGTCTTAACCCATGCATCACATTCACATCCATACACTAACCTCTCGTCCTCAGTGGGATTCTCAACAAACACAACAGCAGTAGCATTCACAGCCTTCTCCTTCCTCACCCTCCTCTCCGCCGGCAACAACCAATCCAACTGCCCTGGCCGAAAATCCCAAATCCTCGTAACAAGTTCCAACTCCAGCTTCCTCCGTAATCCCAACGCACTAGGTGCCTACCCTCTCACGAAAGCAGCTGTGACACATCTCATCAAAGGCCTCGCGGGGACTCTGGTACCTTACTCCATCCGCGTCAATGGACTGGCACCAGGACTGTTCCCGAGTGATCTCGCTGCTGATTTAATCAACGCGGCAGGCGAGACTGGACAGGATCCTTCTACCGAAGGAGCTTTCCCAAAGACTTTCATTCCTGCGGAGAGGATTGGTTCGACGGCTGATATGGCTGGAACAGTATTATACATGGCTTCTGCAGCGGGTGCTTATCTGAATGGCTGTGTCCATCTTATCGATGGTGGGCGTGTTGGTCTGCTGCCAGGGACGTATTGAATGTCACTGAGATCCAGCACGAAAGAAGTCCAAGTAAACCCAAGCGTGATCAGTCAAAGTCATGATTGCAAGTGACTATGATTTCCTACTATCTGCCGATATACTTCAGCTCAAAGTAACGCGCAGGGATGTAGCTGAAGAGCGTCACAACAAAACACAACTGGTTAGAGACATCACCACCAGAAGATCCAATCTGTTTGGCGATTTCTCCAACATACTAAACACACAACGACGGTTAGCAAGCAAAACCCGCACAACAGGCATATCCAGAAGATCACTCACCCAAGTCTGCACCATCCCCATAATCCAAGCTACAACCCCAAGAGCAAACGCCACAAACCCAGCAATCCCCATAGGAAGTCTCTTGGGATCATTCCAGCTTTCAAGATCATAGTTGGCGAAATTGCCCTTTCTGAAAATGTAGTGCTCTGAGAACACAATCACTGCGTACGAAGTACACCAATACCCTGCGAAGACCTGTCAGAGTTGATCGAAACATCGCCATTCTTGGAATGCTACTCACCAAGCAACGACAAAAAGTTCTGGAGGTAAGCAAGAAGATTATTCCTTCCAGCAAGGGCAATAGCGACAATAGCACCAAAGCATAATATCGTCCAGATGAATCGCGGAACTCGCGAGAAAGGTCTCGAGAATTGTTGGCAGGAGATCGCAGCTGAGTATGTGTTGAGGATATTCCTTTTGCAAGAAGATCAGCTTCAGTCCATGGCCACAAGAGAATGAGATCCACACTTACATATTAATCCCAGAGAGCACCAAAAGTACTAGGATGAATTTGGCAAAGCCATTCGGATGCAACATATCATTGATCAGGTATCCCAGACCTTGATTCTCGTACGCATCTTCCCAATCGGCACGGTTGTTGAACGCGGAGGAAACAACAGCGCCAGCCATCATGCCAATGCTCGTTGGGAGAGCAATGCCAAAAGTGGTCATAAGGAACACCCTCGTTCGATTAACATCAACGGCATAGTGCACGTAGTAATCCGACGCAATAGTAGCCCACGAGGCCGAGGATCCGTATACGACAGCGAGAAGGCTCAGAACGTTACCGCTGAGATCAGCTCCTTTCAGCGATGATCCAGTGGTGTTGTCGGCGTATGGTCCCGTCTCTCCGAAAATGACAAGGAAGATAATGAAGTAGATCAACCAGGCATACTTCTCGTACACCAGAATTGCTCGAAGACCCAGGAAACTGACGAGCTGCCCAAATGTTAGCATACGTCAGGAACGGATTCGTATGGAGAAGAAAACTCACCAAACTGCAAACAGCAATCACGATAATGCCCACAACAATCGACACCCTCCCGTCAGACACAGCCGTCAAAGCTAAACCACCAGTAATACACCCAACAGAACTCCAACCAATCTGCTGAATAGTATTAAGAGCCGCAATGATCTTATTCGGATACCAACCCATCGAGTATCTTCCAATCGAAATCTGTCGTAATCCAGTAGCAGGTCCCAGAGTCGCACAAAATCCAGCCAGAGAAGCACCCAGCAAAGATCCAAAGACAATAATAAGAATGCTCTGCGTTAATGAAAGGCCAAATTCCCACCCAAGGAAACCAGTCGCAAAACAGCTAACGTTCATAGTTCCGCTGGCCCATAGCAAAGCCATGTTCAACTGAGAATGCCATGGCACATGTTTCCTGTCCTCTGGAAGTTTCCTGTCGATAGCTTCAGATTCCACGCCAAGTTTCCTGTCCATAAAAGCTTCAAAGTTCCTCAATTTGGCCAGAATCCCTGTCTCTTGTGGTGGCAAAGGCGTGCTGTTGGAGTCTCGCTCGACAGAAGTGCCACGTGAGTCAACATTGAAAGTCGTAGCAGCAAGCTTTTCGTCGGTTGTAAGTGGACGTTGTGGTCTGCTATCGCGCCTGGGTGTAATGAGCTCCTCGGGCTCGCCATGTTGCTTCTCCTCGTCCCAGACCATCTTGGGCAGTCCCGAGAGTGTTGAACTACCAAAGTGAAGTTGAGAGTAAAAAGACGAGAAGCTCGGTCGCGAGTGTCGCGTGCGAGACACGACGACTTTCTCTTTCTAGCGAATGCTTGAGCAGAGATAAGCTTCTTCTCCGATAGCGGTTGCGGAAAGTCGGCACAGCTTTCGCCTCCTTCTAGACCGGGCTAGATCTGGACAAGAATCAAGAATTTTTCCCGCCAAGGCGAATGCGTTTATGAGCAAAAGCTACAATGCTACATATTCCTTCCCATCTGGTATCAAAACCGGGTATCGTAAAAGTAAGAAGCTGTACATGTAATCTTGCCAGTGTGAAAACATCACCACCGCCAACGCCTCGCTTGAAGAGCAGCAAATCTTAAAAACTGTCCATCTCTTCTCGTTGCCTGAGGTATTCCTTCGCCAAAGAATCTCCGCCTTTACTGCTCAGGTTCATCCAATGATGAGCAACGCACATGGTGATGGGATCGCATCGATTGAGATCCTGGTTCCTTCGCCATCTGCCTTCCAATTCCTCCCTGAAGACTTCCTTTGGCCTCGCAAATGGTGCAATGATTCGATCCATGAGCTCGGGATGCGTCAAATACAGTGTAGCAAGCTCTCGTTGTGCAGCATGGTCTCCTTCCTTGGCCGTGATTTGCAGAAGATAGGCCGCGTCTGCCATGCTGTAGCGCGCAATGTCTTCAGCCGATGATGTACGGCTAGGTGCTGTGAATATTGCCGAGTCTCGCTGTTGCTGTGCAGTGGATGGAGATCGTCCATGGCCTCGATTATTCGAATGGTATGCAATGATGCTGTCGGCCGTTTCTACCATGATGGTTTTGGCATCCTGTTTGAGGCCTGCAATTGCCACTGCAGCGTTGCAGAATGCTTTGCCGTGAGGTGTACCCTGCAACGTGGAGGATGGAGCGAGCGCCGCGATGTACTGCATGTCCCTGAAGATGGTTGAGGGACGCAGTGAGCGCTGAGAGAACAGACGTCGAAACCCGCGAATACTGGTTCCCTCTGAGGTCTCCTTGATTGAAAGTGCCGACGACGGAGACTCATCGGCGTCCTGCTGAGCCATGTAGGGGACAAGCAGCCTGTCAATGTCGTATAGACAATTTAGCTTAGTAGTAGGGTTACAAAATCCCGAGAACTTCTGTAGTAAACGACTAAAGGCGCTCTCAAACTCGAAGCGAGCCATTAGGGGTGATGAAGGGATGGTCGACGACAGCGTTGGCGTCCGTTCTCCGATATTGATTGGGTATGACTGCATGCTGCGGAGATTCCTGTCAACCAAATCCAGTCCGAGGCCAGTCCAGAATGCAAGGTCAGTCTCACTGCCCTCACAGAATAGATTCGAGGTGAAGTCGCTCAGCAAAAGCCCTGTCAAACGTTCGCACAGTGTGTCGAGCGAAGTCCGCGGTTTCGTAGCTAAGGCTGCTCCTCGCTTATGCTGCGATGCCTCGATTGCGGACTGTCTTAAAGATGTGCCGATGCTTGTAGCGCTCGATGGTGACTCGACCTCGGTCGTTGCGGGCGACCAGAATGGCATAGATGACTTGTTGGTCAGCGTCGGGCTTCTGGTGTCGAGATAGTCGCGAGAGCTCACACTGGACAGCGCGCGAGAACTGCCCGACAATGTATCAGAACTGCGAAGGTGTGGGTGCAAAGACAACAACCCGGTTTGTCCAAGACCACGGTGGAGCCCAGATACTAAACTTGTCTTTTGCTGCGCAGGCGCGTCTTGCCAAATTTGCTCATCCCGAGCAAAGAGTGCGTTCGCCAAAATCGTTGATGACTCGACAGGAGAGTTGACGATAGAGTCGACGCACTTTCTGACTTCCATGCAGAGTTTGTGTAGACGCTCTTCGCCTTTGCAGAGATTGTCAATGTTTTGACGCTCCAGCCAGACTGCGGTGATTCTCGATTGTTCGTCGCTGAGCTTGTTCGGACCGCCGTGTTCAGGCTTCGCACTCAGAAGCTCCAGTATCTGAGCTTCAGACTTTAGCTGTAAGTTTGTGCTAGACATCTTCGTTCCGCTCCAATGTCGCAAGGGCGGTGCCATACGCGTTCGCGACAGCTTCTTCGGTCTACCCATGATGCGCAAAGCAGCCGCAATTGACCTGGTCTCGTCGTACGCTGCCGAAGTTCGAACATCCGCAACATACCACATCTTGTCTCGCATGCGTTCGTTAGTTGCCGCCAGAGGCTCCAATGTTTCTTTTCGGAGCTGCTTTTGTGACTTCAACAGCCTGGTCCACTTCTCGCAAACGGTTTCAACACTCAGTGAGCGATCGACAGACTGTTGTGCGGTCTTTTGAAGCTCGTCGAAAATCGCCTTTAACGCTGACATATTCTCTGAACGTGAGACTAGTCTGTGCAGGTCCTGGAATTGTTTGAACCAGAGATGGGCACCAACAAAGTCCGACTGCGATTCACACTCTACCATCGCTTCGTTGAAAAGATCTTCCAATTGTGTCCAGACGTTGGAAAGACTCTCTTCATAGGCAAGTAAAGGCGCCGAGAGATCGATAGCTTCTTGGTCCAATCTGAAAAGCATCTGCTTGACGCCATGCAGACAGGAGCTGAATTCAGGCTCTGCGCTGGAGGAGGCCGCCTGGTTTTCAATGCCGCCGTCACTTGCGGAGCAGACTTGCGAGAACTGGTCTATCATCGTAGTCAAAGTGGCACAGCTGGATCGAGCTGCCAATACGGCCCAGTTGTCCAAGGCTCCCGTTGTAGCGAAATCTTCTATCTCCAAGCAGGCTTCGCGCAATGGCTGGGCCTCGAAGAATGGGTCCGTTTCCGAAGAATCGACCGAAACGCTGGTCAGAATGGTATCATGCAACCAAGGAGCGGAGATTTCAGAATGAGATTCCGCGGCTTTGGAGTTGCGAAAAAGCGAGAAGCCAGAGACGGAAGATGCGGAGGACTGCAAACCAGAAGTGGTTCCCGTATAATCCGAAGAGACAGAAGCCGGCCTTCTCTGCGGGAAGAGAGCGTTGACGATGACTACGACATCTTTGGCAGAAACCACCACGAATGTCTCGAGCTCACGTTCCGAGCTGGGAGTGCCAAGCCTGCCAGCACCGTCTTGAGACGGCGTCGTTTCTAGAGATCTCATGATTGTATGGACACGCTGCGTCACTTCGAATGAGGCCTTGTTGCCGTGTTTCCTATCGAGATTATCAGCCATGCAGAGACAACGCTGGCCGAACTACTGACCATGAATACGCGACCTCATAGACAGATTTTTGCATTCTTGTGGCAACCTCGCGGAGTATTCGTTGACGAGACAATTCCGGGACATAATGATCGGTCAACAAACCGTGCGCCTTTGAGCGTTAGTGAATGATGGACGACAGCAGATGATATACGTACCTCGGGAACAGTGAGAGCGTCGACCAGAAACGACGAACATAGCCAGCGCGTGATGATGAACTGGGGTAGGTTGCGCTGATGGCCGGGAGAATCAGCAAGTTCGTCCCCAATGGCACGACACATCGCAATAGCACCTGGCGGGATCACACTAGGTCCGGATCGATCGCCCAGTAGGCCAAGGAGTGAGTCCACGGCTCGTGTGTAGAATGCCTCTGCCCGGATCTCATCCTCAGGTGGAATTTCAGATCGGCCTTCGACCCGAGCCCGAAATGTTTGCCTACTGGGCTGATCGAGCAAGAAAAACCCTTCCTGGAGGGTCTTCAAGATCCACAGCTCAAGACGGTCCTTGCCTGGCCATGAAATTGAGGATGCCCATATATCTAGGACCGCTGGTACAAGTTTCTCGCTCCCTGGCTTCTGCTTCGCTAGCAATTTGGCGCAAACAGTAGCCCAAACCTTGGTCGAGCGTTCCTGCTCAAGGTTACCTGAGTTGCCCAGGCCACGGACACCACAAATGAGGGTTTCCAAAGCATTGCCATATGAGTAAGACGAGACCATGTCTACATGCGCATCAACAACGAATCCTAGCGGCTTGGAAGTTCGAGGGCTCCACCGGGCGGACGAGCCAAATACCGAATCGCCTTGCCGGCATGCTCCATGATCAGAGATCAGATCTACCAATTCCCTTTGTGATAGGGAGTCTAAGCGATTAGCAATAAAAGTGCCATCATATCTGATTTTGGTGAGGAGATCCAAAATGGGCGTCCTGGCTGATGTAGATATGCTATCCATGAAAGAATGGCTAGATGTTTGGCTTGTACACCCGGCTTCAGTGGTTGGCGGCGCCAAACAGCCTTCGCTGGCATCGTGAAAGGCATGAAGCAAGTTAACAAAGCTGGTCTTATCCTCGGACTTGATACACTCGGCGAGAGTATGCTGGGCGGATCGTGCTGCACAGGCCAGTCGGTATGTCCTCGCGGCTGCGGTCTGGAGGCGATGCAGGCTGTCCTCAGCATGGCGGGACCGACGTTGGTGGTATTTTTGCAGTCGTAACAGACGGATAATCTCATTCACAGGCGTGACCTTGTCTGTGTTCACCTCTGGCAGGACTAGCGGAACTGCCTCTGGCGGAAAAGTGTCCGGAGAATGCTGTGGCCGTGAGAATGTGAGAGGCAAATCCACTTCAGCGGACGCCTGTGCGAAGTTCACAACATTAACATGGCTCGCTCGCGCCGGAGCCAAATGGTAAGCAAGTTTGACGGCCATGTCCATGTTGGGTGGAGGAAGTGAGGTTGAGCGGAGGCTTGGCAGAGACGAAGAAGGAAAGAGATATCGCGGCGTCCCGTCCAGGGAAGATATTCCTGGAGTCGAGGACCTCGAGGCATGGTGAGAGCTAGGAGGTGACACGGCTGCAGGTGGGCTGTCAGTGAAATGCCAACTCATCACTACATATGCCCCAGGCCCAGCAGGAAAGCTATGATTGGGCCATGACCACAGCGTTGCGGCAAACTACGAGAAGGAAAGGAAAACGTACAGCCATGATCCTTTTCCTCACTGTCAAGTGGCGAGCCAGTATCGGGCATTGCTCGATTACAGGCACAGTGGTTGGACGGCGCGGTGTTGCAGAAGAGAGGCCGGCTCACTTCATCGTCGCAATCCGCGGCACGACTGATGAGTCGCTTGCGGCGAGGGTGTTGGTGGAGGTTGAGATGTGGAGCTGCAAGATGCCGACGCAGAACCTCGAAACACGGCGCAGATGCTGACCGCAAGCCGGCGAATCGTGGTTTGATGGTACTGGAAGAGAATTCAAATCGCGTGCGTGCGAGCAAGGCAGATGGCTGGATGGAGCGCGGTGCTCTTGGACTGAGTCTTCTAGGTTCTCGTCTCGTTGCAGCTCGGTACTCAGAGTCGATCACGCATGAATCGTCGTGGGCGGCGACAGCCAATCAGATTGCAGGAACATGTCCTGCTTTCAGCTACCTGCAGCTGGCCTCCTTGAACACGTCGACATCGAATGGTGGGGCTACCAAACCGAGGTGCATGACTGCTGTCGGCGGACTCGTTGCATGATTCGCTGCAAACGCTTTTCCAGTCCTCGTGAGGGTGGCCCGCATTCTGCGGCCGCGACGGCTAAACCTGTATTGGCAGCTCCAGGTGTCAGCGGTTTCAGCCATCGTACAAAGCTGCCGTGTCCAGACAGACTCTGTTTTGTTATTTTCACAGTCGGTCTGTCGTGGCATAAAGCTGCGGCATTTGCCAGTCGCTGCAGGATGTTGTGGAACGTCAAGAGAGAGAAGACGTGCGGTTGACGGTGATGATGATGACTCTATTCATGGAGGAAGGAACCATGGAAATACTGCACGCCACTAAAACAGCAAGCGCGGCATACCTACAATCTATACCACGTCTGCTACACAGGCTCTCGATGAAAGATACTCAAGAAAGCGAGAAGTTTAGACAACAATCATCAAGACGCTGTGTTTGGAGGTGGATATGCACCAGCCTCTTTTGAACTCTGTGCTGTTGAGTCGAGCTAAATCAACACTCAGGCTCTCTATGGCATTAATCTCTTCCACCAATCTCGCTTTGCCAATTCAATGTCGTGAGAGTCTTCCTCACAACAGAGTTCTTCAATGTCCAACCCGGACCTCCTTCACTTCCCTCTAGCGAATACCGCGAGCTCCCCACCAATTTCTAGAATCGCTTTTCATTTTTAACAGACGCCAGACGCCACCATGATCATCTATGCATCATCCCATCGTGCTGTTCCCGTTACTGACGACAATCAATCCTGCTCCATCGCTTCAAACAGCAAGCTGAGGCGGATTCCCACCCGCCGCCTGTAGGTATTGCAATATCGAGCAGTCATTACACTGAATGAGTTTCTGCAAATCAGCAACCTGCTGCTGAAGATTATTGGCAACATCCATAGCCTGGTTTCTCTCCGCCTCAAGCTCCTTGATATAAGTGGAAGCCGTAGCAATAATCATAGCTTTCGAGGGCAGTCGAGGTGGCAGAGCACTATCTTCCACATCCGGTGAGCAAACATATGCGTTCTTCAGCGAAGGCAGTGACAAGCGTAGAGTCTCGATTTGAGTGTTGAGGTTGTCTCGGTATCTCCTTTCTATTACAGTGTGTGGGATTCGGCGATGCGGCCTTGTTGGTCGAGAGGGATTTGGTAGGGATGTTGATGGCTCTTGCATGGTGAGCTTGCCGGTGAATGAGTCTTCTGAGTCGCTGCTGGTGATGGCGCTGGATTGTATGCCAGGAGGAGAAAAGGTGATTCGAGATTCGACGGGGCTGCGTGGTAGGGCGGGACATATGTGGTTGCTCTTTTGGCATTCATCTGGGACGTTTCCGGAAAGGCACTGCAATGATGGAAAGCAGTTTGTGATCTCGAAAGGGGGCGAATCTGTGGCCATGGCAGTCGATGATTGGTGGTCCCTGGTTGGAGATGTCGTTTTGGTGATTGATGGTTCGGATAGCTGTTCGAAGAAGGCGTGGCGTGAATGAGAAGCACCTACAGCAAAGAGTCTTGGTATATATGTTTGGCAATCGTTCCACACAGGCTTGCCGTCCACGCGTGCCTGAAAAGTTCAGCGATAATTTCCGGCATTGATGGTAGAAGCGTGAAGAGACAAGGCGTTATGCCGTACGGGACGTCGCTAGTAGAGCCGATAGGTTGTCTCGCGGCCTCCGTTCCGTGTCGTCGGTGTTCTTGCAAGGAATGTGGTGAGAGATATCACGCCACCAGGAGCGGTCGGCCACGAACGAATCCACATCCGCATCTCGGTGACCTTGGCGAAATCCGACCTCCGGCGTATTCTCGTGGTCGGCGTGAAGCCCGGTCTTACTGCCGCGCTGGACAGCCGTGGTCTGTTGTGGTACAGAATGGATACCCAGAGCTCTTGTGGATTACCTCCTGTTCTTGAATAGGTAATTCGAAGAGTTCACTGCAAGTTGGTCAGTGGTAGTGTCCACAGTATTGATTGTTTCAATGAATGCTCACCTGAGGTATACATCGCATATGTGGATGTTTTCGCTGTACGAAACGTAAGGTCATGCTGTCCATCGATGATCGAGCGGATGACAGGCACCGTCCATACTTCGTGTGGTAGAGAGGTGCGGCCGCTGGTACCTGTCTTGCCGTGTATGTCTGACAATGAGACCATTGCTGCATAATCGTATTGTGGAAGTGGGTGTGAAACAGCGGAACATTGGGTATGACTTTGTTTTTATTGCATTGTCCGCTTCGTCGTCTGGTACCAAATGCTGCCCATCTCCATATAATGTCTTCCTCTTCGCATGGTTCTTCAGTCAGCTCCAAATGGTATTGGCGAGCAATCATCGCTGCCGGAGGATGTGGATTGGTTTTGACATTTTTTTTGTCTCGGGCTACCAGCAACATTCAGACTCGGTGAAAAGGGAGAGCAGCCAAAAGTTCGATCAGAAATATCGGAACGGACTCGCCGGTCTGATATCAGTCTGCGTGAAGGATTACTCTCCTTACCTCGGATTCGTTCATGACATCGTGCCATGGCCTGATAATTGACGTAGTGCAAGCGGCGCATCAACATCTCCAAAGCTTCCGGAGTCCATGCTATGATCGTGGAAATAGAGCCCGGCTGATAAGTACCGATGGTCTAGAGGCGTGTTGTCGTCTTTTTGTGTACTCCGTACACAACAGCTAGAAGGTATGATGGGCGTTCTCTTCCTCCTCCAGCTGACTGTGATTCTGTCCAGTTGGACTGCAGGGCAAATTAACATTTGTGCGCACCAATGAAATCTTCAGCATTAGTGTGAATGATTGAGTAAGGTAGCCAGTTGCGTTGTCGATGTTCCATCGCATGTACCAAAACTTGCCGCCTTGCCGCCGCGAACGCCAACAAGCTCTTCATAGGAGAATATTGCTGCCAACGCATCCTCTATTTCCTCTGAACCACACTGAATCGTAAGCCGAAGGCTAGGAGGTACTGCAAAGCCTCTGAGTTCTCGGGTACCGTTTCGCTTACGTGCAGCCGAACTGCCACGTCGCCGGATAGAGTTTGATGTGTTGTCGACGTGCTGCAGCAAATTCTCCGTTGGGTCGACGGATGGGTATCTTCTGTCAGACTTGACAACCCGACCAGACCGCCGGCTGGGTCTTCGAATGGGTTGGTGGCCGGTGTTTGAGTTTATGTTCGCATTATTTGTATCTACTGTTGATCAACACAGCACATACGCCCATTTTTTCCTCCCATCCTGCCCTTTCATGCTAAGATGCATCAAATATCGTACAAAGTGCTCTTGTTGAACAGGCCGGCCGACCTGCTCGCACTGTAATGCACCCAGCCAACATCTCCTTTCGACGCCTGTACACCTCTCAACACCACCCTAATGTCTTTACACGAAGCTTGGCCAGCGACCGGGAGTTCGAGCAATATCCGCATCAATCGTTTCCTCCTCTTTACGTTTCTGTTCACTCTCAAACTCGAGAGCGGTCTCCCACGCGTGCACCGGAGACACCGCCCTCTCAAACGCACGCAGATCGTGCGACTCCTAAGCCTTTCGCGATCTGGTAACGCGGCCGGGAGTTCCGTTCTCCTTTCCGGTGCTGTAGCCAGCAAGAGTTGAGGGTCCTCCGCTTAGTCGTCTTCGGACCTCCTTGGCGTCTGGGAGCGGCTCATCCTTCATCTCGACAAGAGCACTAGTCGCGCGGCCTCTACCCTTCTTGACTGGCTTCTTGTATGTGGAGGCGTAGAATCCGATGAAGAGGAACAGGTAGGAGCTGAGAATTCCCATGCCGGCGAATGCGGCGAATTCCTCTCCAGCGCAGATGCCGTAGGTTGGTAGCCATGGGAAGTAGCGGGCACTGAAGTAGGTGTACGATGCAAAGTAGACGAATCCGAGATCAATGACGAACTGGATAATCTGGAGCATAGTGATGTATTTCTTCCACCAGATTCTGATTCCACGCGCAGACTGGAAGTAGTACCAGTACATGACAACGTGCACCATCAGGTTGAGCGTGATTGGCACCCAAGACACTGCGGTGTGGCCCAAAAGCTGGGTGTAGCAGAGGAGGGCGGTCGCGCCATGGTGGTAGGTGTGGAGGAAGGTGAGCGGCTTCTTCTTCAGGAAGAGGAAGCAGGTGTCGAGGAGTTCGAGGTACTTGGTGAGGTAGTTCAACTGGTGTGATGTTAGCTTTGTCCATCTTTCTCCCCTGCTGCTCTCTCCCGCGCATCTCCCACATCGCACTCACGTAGTATAGAACCACCAATTGTTGAGTCCAACCGCCATTGTAGTGGCAGATCGCATAGTAAACCCCATTTCTGGTGATTGTAGGAATCAACTGCTCCAAAAACAGCAGCAATAAGGTGCCGCTGATGGCCGTCAGGTAAAAGTTGTGGATCTTGAAGAAGAAGTTGAGCTTGAAAGCCGGCCTTTCCCGCATGAACTCGCGGCCTCCAAAGATGATTATGTAGTAGGAGATCAGGAAAATGGCCGTCTCCGCCATGCTGGCCATTGGCGTCTTGCCGGGCACGAAGCGGAAGTCCTCGGGGGAGTATCCACGGACGGCCTCAAATGCTTTCGCGAAGATGGGCCACAGCGCCACGCCAAAAGGCCTGTCGAGCGTCGGCGCGCCATACTCCAGCCAGTCTGGTTGCCCCATGGTCGCCCAAGATGTATCGATTTCGGTGCGTCGTGCAAGAGCGCGTTCGGATGAAGATCAGTCGCGTGCGCTTACTGTTGTAACGTTGCGACGCGGCGTTTGGGCGGGAAGGAGCGACGAGAACTGAAGAAGACTGACTCAAATGCCAGCAAAAGCACTGTGAGGGAAGAATAGAAGCAGAAAGAGCTGGAGTACCCAGTGGGCGAGAGTCTTAATTAATAATATCAGGGGCCGGCCCCAATGGGACGCTAGTTCTATTGCTCCGCGAAAAGTGGTAAACGATAACGAGGAAGTGGCATATGGACTCCTGCGCCTTCCTCTACCATCCGCAAGAGGCGAGCCATGTCTCCTGCTGCGAGTGTCTATTCGCGAGAACTCGATCACGACCGGACACCAATATGATCGAGTTGAGGCCTATGACGGAGCTCTGTTCTCATTGCATCTCTGTCCAAGATATGAAGACCGCAAGAGATATTGTGCCTGTTACGCAAACCGAACAGCTCGCAAGTGGCAACTCCAAGGTCCACATATCCTTGCAATCCAATACATCACAATCGTTGAGGCCCTCAAAAGCGAGTGCAAAATCCGGTCTTCAACAACACAATGACAAAAAGCAATTGAAATGGACTTGGACCATCGACCTTCCTACACCGACCACCTTCGTATGATGGCAGAGCAAAAAGAATTGGACGGTCACAGATTCGAACTGCAGTCTGCTCTGAGCGACCCTTCAGCAACAAGGCTATCCAACCGGTTGCCCGGCACGTACACACTGTCCACACCTACGGAGGGACGTACTGGAAATTCCATTGCCACATCCAGTTAAGCGAGAGCTGTCTTAAACCACTAGACCAACTATCCCTTATTGTTGATGAATGTGGTAGGATTCTGGTTGTTGATAACAGTAAGTTGCAAGTCTTTGGAGTAATATGCTTAAGCACTGTGATAGCATTGTGTGAGATGGCAAGCTCCTGAGAGTAAGAATGGCGTAGTGAAAGTTTAGATGTGTGCGATTGGCATGTGCATATCGACTGCTACATTCACTCGCTTTCTGCTGCCTCTCGTCGGCGTCGTACTTACTCGCTTCTCTTACTTTACAACAACATTGTCATTCGCAACACTCTCACCAACAACACCCACAATCGGGCGATCAGCAAACTCGGCCATCAAATCACAAGCAATCTCGACGCCGCGCACTATGGAGGCTCAGTATAAGGACGAGGCGTTGACTCTACAATATGGCCTGCTCAAAACCCCGGAGATCCCGATTGCGCACATGGCTATTCCAGCCATAGATGACAATTGTGCCGACACAGCCCATGTGAAAGCAGTAAGCACCATTTACAATGGAACATGCGGCGGCGAAGAACGCAAAGTCTCAGATGCTGCTTTTAAGAAAGCAATGAAGCTGCTTTGGAACCTTCAAGGAGGAGTTTCAGAGGAGCAGATCAGAGAAAACCTCACTGCAACATCCCAGCCCATTAGTGCGCCCGTCATTGCTGCGGCCAAGAGAATGATCACTGGTTTCCAGAACATGGACTCAAGCTCGAGCGGTGAGGGGTGGTGGGCGAAGTGGCTGGAACGCGAGGTTGCTTTTGAGGACTGGTTGGTCTTGATATTCAATTGTTTTCGCTTATCGTTCATCCTTCGCCAAAACAGACAAGGACTGGACGCAGCAACGGCCAGGATCAACACCGAGGTAGGGAACTACCTTTATCACCAGGCAGTTGCGGCTAAAGGTCGCATGGTTGAGAAGTTGAGGACAGAGATTAACGGCGTGAAGGACGGCACAGTCAAACTCATCAAATTCAACGAGAGGACTACCCCACTGGACGCAGCCACGGAGCAGAAGCTTCAGAACAAAGAAGTCGTACGTCTCGATGGACTAGTGACCAAGGTCAACGCATGGTCTATGTCTCAATGGCCGCAAGGAGCATACCAAGGAAACGACGTGACAAGACTGGGCGACTCGCGCATGTCGATTGGAAAAAGAACTCCCCGAGCGCGAACGGAGTTCTTTCTGGGCTTCGCACAGCGGAGTCCGTACCTGATGTCGGCTTTCCGGGCTGGAGTGGATGCCTTCTACTTCAAAAAGTCCCTCTTTCACAGTCCACCATTTCAGTACTGGAAAGTCCAGCAGTTCTTGCACACGTGCGACACCATGTTGATCGAACTTGTCATCCCACGACTCATCAATAAGAGACTGCAGTACATATTGCAGCCACAACACCGTCTAGAAATCCCGCAAGAACAGCCCAATAGTCCAGCTCAGCGAGACTTCTTCGCTACCCTGCGCGGTTTCTATGGAACATACAACAGCAACGAAGCTTTCCGCGGTGCCGGCCCTGCTCCAGCAGTAGCCCATCCACCAGTTTCGCTGCACCACATGTTTACCTCCGTCTCGGACAAAATGGAGGGAAATCGTGGAAGATCCACTAGCTAGTCTTTGGATTGGATTGCTTTTACCTATCGTCTATTCTTTGCTAAAGGGCGGTATAGTTCAGCTTACTAAGTTTGTTAAGAGGACTACTTTATCAGATGTAGTTACGGAGAGAACAAAGAAGTCCCACGTCTTGACAGACTACCTAGTACTCAAGGTCAACGCATGACTCCCAACTCCCACAACACGCTCTAACAGAAGCCATCCACTTCCGCGACCGGTTTGTTTCCCTATCACTATCACTGAAGCAGCTCCTTCCCTTATAGTACCTCCTACGCCGCCTCATGCATCAACATGCACAGAGCTGTCAAGATGAGACATCTTCGCGGAAGTTGCTCATTCGTTTCGGTATCTCTGCCATGCAAATAGCGACTCTGCTAATGCAAAGGCTTATAGTGGTCCCAAAACCGACGATCACATCGAGAGACCACCTTCCAGATGATTGACACAAGTTCAACGACAACTTGTCCGGTTGAATAAAGCTCATCTTGACAGCTATGAATATGCATATACTTTCAAGACCAATGCTTCCCTATCGATGCACATCTTCCCAAGCCAACATCGTCCACATGCCTTTTCATACAGCATTGTAATACTCCGACCCATATCCGCTGCCACAAGGAATGGACGAGGACCAGTCATACGTTGATGATACGACTTGGCTGAACAATCTGTGGACATATTAGACGTGGTTTGAAAAGGCGCCGAACCAGCGAGCGATTATCTCATATTCCTCGTCACACACAGAGCCTGAGATAGATCTTCTTGTAGAGCAGTCGGAAGAAGCGTCGCCCGCTGAGAAAGGTCTGACTAAAGCGCGGCCAAAGACTATCCTCTGTCAACGCGGCTCAACGACAGCCATCGTTGATCAGAAACTTACCATGCCAGTCAAGATGGCTGATCCCGTTCTTGCGTCAAGAGCGTCGTGGAGTCCGCGGCGTCCTTGTGCTGTACGCTGCTGTCTATGTTGATGTAAAGGCAGCCATGGAAGTGAGCAGTCAGGTCATGAAGATCCGTGAAAGATCACGAGGAAGAGTGATCTGAATGGCCATGATGTTCTGCGCTCTGGCTTGCACATCTGGCTCGGCCAAGCGAGCATTGCCTGAAACGTCAGTCATTTTACATATTCTTCGCATAGCGGAATGACATACCATTTCCACATGACTTCGTCAAGTCCCGAATCAGGTAAGTGCGGCTTTGACTTGCCGACATCAGAGCATCCTTCCGACCGACAATGGATTCGCAATGGTGGCCAGTCATGAAAGGCACCGCTCGCCAACATTGCGTGAGTCTTGAGAGACATCAAATCTGAACCTGGAACATTCGAGCGAGGCATGAGGAGCCACAATAGACCACAACGAGTCCGGACCGACGCTGAACCGCTTGAGAGGTCGAGAGCATGCGAGTCTCGGTCCAGGATGTTCTATGGTTGGGTGGATGGGTGGATCTGGCAGCCTGGTTCCGACCGAAAATCCTCGCCGGCTCAAGTCTATGGTCGACTCCTTGGAGGGCAAAGACAGTTGAATGACCTTGTCTTCGCTCTGCGCAGCACAAGTCCTCGTTGCCAGAACTGTCGATATGACATGAATGAGTTGAAGCGTCTTCCCGGATAAAACGAACGAGCCATTCCCAATGTGCCATGCCAAGCGTTCAATGTGTTGAGAGATATCCAACGTCGTATGATCCGTACAGTCGCTCGTCAACCAAATCCTGATATGCAACACTGCAATCGCCCGCGTGAAACACCAGTCGGATGACTTTTGGGTGCACGGCGCCCCATCCACGCGCCGCACCGTGAGCAACAACCGAGTGTTTTAATGCCCTCCGTAAGTGAAACCTACATGTCATGATTAGCGGTTGGTCCAGACTTACCTCGAATGAATATCAGAATTTCTTCGGAGGATCCATCCTGCTGTCCGGTAAGCCAGCTGATATGCAAACAGCTGTTCGTTGCCTTGCGGTACACGCAATGTCCAGATTCCTCCCTGAGATTGTTGTACAGCGTCTATTCGCATCGGATGAAGATTATCCGTCAAGAGGGGTCCAGCTGAGATCTGAAGCAGGCGTAGGTCGCACCACCTCTTCGTGTGACGTTGGCCGCTGGTGTGGTCGTAGCCTTCTTCTTTCTATCAAAACGGCGGCTATGCTTTGTCGATGCACGCGAAATCTCCTTTTGTTCGTCAGGAATCTTCTCATGGTGCACGATGTGAGGATGGGGATCTGCATTCGCGCTGGCGAGATCGGCTTCGTGACCTCTCCAGACCGCGATGCGGAGAACGACCATCGTGTCGCCCAGACCTGGAATGCCGTGGTCGAGACGCCGGCTGATGAAAAGAGTACTGACCGTACTGCTGTGGGCCTGGTCCATACTGTTGAGGAATATAGCCCGCTGGTGGTTGTGGGTACTGAAGCTGGCCTTGCGAGGGCGCAGCATGCTGAACGGGAGGAAGAGGTTGCGTCCATGGCTGCGTGTTCGAGAGCGTGAGTGGGTACTGAAGCTGGCCTTGCGAGGGCCCAGCATGTTGAGCGGGAGGAGGAAGTTGCATCCATGGCTGCATGTTCGGGAGCGTGAGTGGGTACCGAAACTGGCCTTGCGAGGACCCAGCATGTTGAGCGGGAACAGGAAGTTGCATCCATGGCTGCGTGATTGGTGGCAAGAGTGGGTACTGGAACTGGCCTTGCGAAGGCCCAGCATGCTGAGCGGGAGGAGGAGGAGGAGGTTGCGTCCATGGCTGTGTGATCGGGACCGTGAGTGGATACTGAGACTGGCCAGGGGACCGTGATCGATTCCGGTGATGGCATGAATCACCACCGTAGGATGGCAGATACGAGTTCCCTGTCGACGCTGTTGTCATTGAGCGGCGAGGTGAGCGAGACCTCTCCTTCGCATAATGGCCAAGCGGCAAACGGGCAGGATATTGATCGCTTCGTCCAAGACTTGCGTGAGGCCGATAGGAGTCAATGCCAGGAGGAGATCGCTGGCGTCGTGGAGAGTGTCGACGAAGTGCGTCAGGCCGGTAGGAGTTCCCGCCGGGAGGAGATCGCTGGCGTCGTGGAGAGTGCCGACGAGCCGGAGAATTGCTGCGCGATGTGCGTCTCCTGAGAACATAGTAGTCTCGACGGCCAGCTGATCGCTGGCGCTCGTGAGACACACTCCGTGATCTCGGTCGCCCTCCACGGACAGGAGAACGGGATCGACGTGCAGTGCTCTCGTTGTCTCGACCGTCTCGCAGACTCGCAATATGTCTATCATAGAATCTTTGCTCGAGCTCATTGGTAGGACGTCCCCTACCATCCTTCAAAGCACGGCGGATGTGCGATGAAATTGCATGAGATTCCGCTCGCTTAGCCATTGTTTGTTTTGTTAAGTGTTGAGACCTACGGTCTGCAACGGTTTCTTCTTTTCGACTCCTTGATCCTAACTAGAACGAGGTACTACAGAGCAAGGCTCTAGTAGCACAACGCAATAGGAAGGGGAGGGAAAAGGTGCGCCGTGGCGACTTGTGTAAGCTTGGAAGCTTGGTGGATAGGCCGAATGTGCGGTCATGCCCGTAGGCGTGCCCGCAACGAAATGACACCTGCTTCTTCAAGATAAGACAGACGCGTATTATGACGTATGTTGCAAGTGTGAGGAGAGAAAGGGAAGAAGTTTGTCGAGAAACTTTTGGGAAAGATCAGGTTCCGCCAAGACTTGCGCGACTGCCTCATAGAATACATGATGCAACATTGTGCCGACCTCACCTCTCCACAATTTCTCCAATTTGGCTACAAAGCATAATGATTGTAGCTCTTGTAGAAGTATAACGTCTCTTCTGTATACCAACAATGTGAGCGATGGTCCGGATGCTCTCTGTGGTAAACCAGCAGTGGCACTGACAAAAAGAGTCGCTAAGGCTCATGGAACCTGAATTGAAGAACTTTGATGGGATAATGTATGGCGGCTGTTGGAGCACCGGCATCAGACACCTAGACGACTCCCATGGCTTTCCATCAACACCGAGCCAGTGAACGATGCCAGTACCAGTTCAGACTTTGCAAGCAGGAGACGCACATCCTACAAACCCACCAAAGCAGTGCATATCGTGGAGAGCGCACAGCGAACAGCGAGGTTCGGACACAATCTCTCGGTATACCCAGAACGTCAGAGTAGTGCTAGACTCTGTCTTGGCATTTAGACCCATTAGGTCGGTTTTCTGCTCGATGAGCCGATGGAGCTTGTTGAAGTCTGGGACAGTCTCGCTAAAAGCTTTGAGCTTCTCTTCTCGGTCTCCGGGCAGCCTTGTTCGGAATGATCTCGGTGCGTAGCGACTCTGAGTTGTCGCGGCGCATAACGATCTTGGTAGCAAACTTCATACATATGCCTCCACTTCGAGGAAAGAATATCTCGTAAATAGCATTAAAGAAGGGCGATTTGCCGGAGGACTGGTTGTCACACACAACGATTTGGGGGAGAGGCAGGAAAGAACCGAGCTCGTAGGTACGCAGGCGGCCGACCGTATGAAGGATCATTAGGTGCTCCACGCTCTACAGGTTGTCGATGGAGGTAGTGGCCAACGCCTCGACCACGCCGTCCACTTTGCTGGCACCCACCTCGCCTTCAGGATTTTCTTCTTCTTGAATCGCCGTACTTCGCCATGTTCGAACGAGTGTATAATCGTGGATCGGCTTCGCTGGGAGACGAGCTTCGCCGGCGGTCAAGTCGATACTCGTTCCGTTCATCGTGGCGATGCGAATATTGAAGTGACAGTGCACCTTCCAATGGGGTTTGGCGGGTCACGTCGTCCAATATCGCTCGACTTCATGAATGATGTACGCTCTTCCTGTCCGGTCCTGTTCCTTTTCCAAACCCAATGGCTTAATGTGCTGCGTCGCCTAGATCACCGGCGATCCCACATAGATCCTTCGAAACTGGTTTTTGAAGCATGAGATCGTCTGGCACGTTCGGTGTGCACAGCGACTCCGTCTTAAAGTGTTGAAGTCGTCGTCATGTGTGAACATATCCTCGTTGGATGTCGCAGCGGTCTCTTCGTGCATCATCATCACATTTTGCTCTCTCTTTGATTTGCTCCCTTCCGGTACGCGCCCAATGTTTGCACATTCGGCGGTTCGCATTATTCGAGGCGATCATGTCGAGGGATGCCGCGGAGTATGCAGAACATGTGATGTGGAGATCATGACCAACGAGACTGGTGGACGGGCTAATGCAGGGGCAGAGCCAGCAGCGCGGGAAGCTTAGTTGCTGTTGTATGTTCGATAAAAACTGCGCAGAGCAGCGAAGAAATCTCGCTGATCTGATTATTAGTCAACCCTTGCTGGATCCTAGACGGTGTTGTGGCGGCAATACAAACTGCAGTCTCTTATTGATGAGTCGTCTTAATGTCGGCACGACACAAGAGGAACGAGCAAGCCTGTAGAAGTAGAGGAAGAGTCACACTCGTAGCCTCCCGAAAATCACCACTCGCGAAACTCCCATTCGAGCTCCACAGGCGGCCATTGGGAATCGCTGTGGAAGTCAATTTTGTGAAGGATACTGCCAGCGACAGGTCGCATGTCTTGACCAGTCTTGGCAGCCCGCTCGCGTTCAGTGCAGTTGACCTGATCTTGGAAGTTAACCACGATCTCCCTAATGGAGTCATAGACATCTCCTAGGGTTGGTAGAATGTCCATGTCCAATTCTAATGTGCACACCCCTGGGAAACATTCTTCGCGCTCGGGCAGTACTGCAAAGTACAGCTGGAGAGGCGTCTCTTCCTCCTCACTGCGGTCCGCATCTCCCCACTTGATGCTCCTCCAAGACGCGTCTTTGTGTTGCCAGCTCTTGGGTGTCATCAAATCCGCCCATACCTCGCCCTCATGGCTGGCGAAGCTGGAGTATAACTTTATGTTCTGGGGTATGGACTGCGCCTCCAAGTTCTTCTTGTCCAAGGGCAAGCACTGAGCCTCCAAGTTCTTGTTCAGCGTACGTAGGAACCAGCGTAAAGAGTCCATGGACGTTTCATCCCCCAGGCACATCATATTTCGTAGCGTTGGCGATCTGCGAATCGTGGCTGCGAATGCATGGTCCACGCGCTGCAGCGGGAATAGCTGCTCTGCTGGTCGTGAGACCTCGTTTTGTTCTACATGTGTGTTGCCGTATGCGATCAGGATGGCTTCTCGAAGTTCGGCGATGTCGAGGACTGTGGACATGGCCGATTCGTGGGAGGGAGCCTCCATTGTTGTCAGAGTGGCGGATCGATATCTGCTCGGCTGGCCATACGGTAGTGCTCTTGAGAATTTCAGTAACTTCGTACCTTCGTGACAGGGAGAGTAGGTTCGTTCTTACAACTGGTTGAGGATTGTTGGTGCCTGAGGCCTCATGCTTAGTCAGTCACGCTTCTCAGTCTAGGTATCTCGACTTCTCATGCTCTTACCTCCTAGAATAGCTTCCCTCTTTAGACACTGTATGAACTGCTATTCGAGGACTCACTTTCAGTCAACTACGGAGGATAGCGATGTCTGAGGCAAGTGAGTTATGATTGAGGACGTTTGGCTACACTTGGGATTTGCTCCACAAAATGGCGTCCCTTGAGACTCTGCCGGCCCCATTGCTACTGCACCAACCCACTTACCAACGTCGCATCCTCCATCGCCCATCCTCGAACCATACACAAACTCGACACATTCGCCCAGCAACCTTCCACCCGACCGCCTCCTCCCACTACATATGGTCACACCATCCCTCACCCGCCAGAACGCACGCCTCTCCTCTTCTCATTCTCCACTTCGCCCTTTCAGGTTCATGCAAGCGACACTGTCCCGGTCAGTCAAGCGCTGCTTTGGGTGTTCTGCGGAACTTTGGTTGTTGTGGATATCGCGGTCTGTCTGAATTGATTGACCAGAGATCGACTCTGTGCCTTGTGTTTTGTGCTTGCTGGTATCTGGAGATTGGCTCGGTGGTGGCCTTGCTGTTGCGTGATTGTCGTTGAGCACACGGGTCGGCGTCCCCTTTCTTCCCTGTCATGCGCCAAAGACTTCATGAGAACACATGGTGATCTTCCGCACACTGCGATGCAGTTTGTGCTTGCCAAGCTTCCAAAGGTTGCGAATGACGACTAGTCGGTTGTTGTATATGGGTCGCGGATATGAAGGCAAGAAGATGCTCACAAGGACAGACGAAGCGACTTTAGTTCGATCGCTGTTGCTGTGGAAGAAGGCACCGGTCTTGCACAAAGGTATGCCTCTGCATCTCGCAGACGTTCTTCTGCGAACTGAGGCTGTTTCCGGACATGATGCACTTGTTGTGGTGGATGTTCTTTGCTTGCATTGGGTTCTTGCTGGCTGCTGGCGAGTGAGTGAGGAATCCTTGTGGGTCCTGCCGATATGGGTGTTGCAGTACTGTCGTGGAGCTGACAATGCCTAGTCATCTTGATCTGGTGTCGTCTTGCAGTTTCACTAAAGGACCTCGTTGTTAGCACCACAACTCCACGACAACGGAAGACAGACAACTCACGCCCGCGTCAGTCGACGTTAATCCTTTCTTTCAAGCATGTCGCCCCACGCTCGCGACATGCAGTGATCACCTCCATGTGGATTCGTGTGACCTCCTGTAAATTTCCCTCCCACCCATCCAAAAGCTTCCGAGATCAACCTAACAAGGACAGTCAACATTCACGAAAACCTGGAGAGCACAACTCACTTCCCCGATTTGCCCTTTCTCGCATACTTGTTTCCAAGGCCGGTCTTGGACTTCTTGGCCGGTGGGTTCTTCTTCTGGACCTTCCTCTTCTTCACGCTCTTCATCGATGGAGTTGGCCCTCCCAGCGCCCGGTGGAGGAATGGCGTGCTGTTCTTGCCCATATCCTTGAGTTCGGCGTCGATTTTGGCGCCGTCACGCGCACAGGCAAGTCGATACTGGAAAGAGCTGGTGGAATCGTCCGGGAGAGGGCTGGCCGAATGGTTCGCGTACGCGTTGCATTCTACCATCACCGCCGTGAGTGGCTTCATGTCCTCGGCGTTGTAGGTGACTTGCCACTTACGGACCAGCCACCTCGGAACAGGCACCTTCTCGAAAGGGAACTTCTCGGAGGTAATGGGCAAATAGTGATATAACTCGGACTTGTCGTCCTTGTCCACTGTTGACTTCCCATACCACCAGAAGTTGCCAAGGTGGGCGCAGGCGTACATGCTAACGCAGAAGAACTCCTTGAACTTATCGAACGCTTCCCTCTTTTCACCGGCTGTGGCGTAGTCCTTTCCGAAGAGAGTGAACTCGCTATAATCATGGAGTAGCACGATGAGGAGCTGCTGATCCGACAGCGAGTGGCCTTCTGGACTCATAGCCTGCTTAAATTCCGCTCGCCACTTGTTCACCTCCTCCTTTGTGACGTTGTTCCAGACTGGCCGGCCACGGGCTCCACGCTGCGGGAAGACTCCTGGTGCATAGAGATCCAGGTCGACGCGCAAGAGCTCGTGCGCAGCCTTGAGTTCTTGAGTGGGATGATCCTTGGGCAGAGCCGCATTCTGGCAACGGATGGGATCGGTTGCACCACAAAAATCGATACCGATCGTGTCGGCCGAGCGCTGCAGACTGTTTGCATAGATGGTGCATGTCACAGCTTCACCACCGTTTTGCATGTCAAGCTCGATCTGGACACCGGGACGCTGAGTGTCGCAGAAATACTTGACCGAGAGCCAGGTGGGATCTGTCGCGCCGTAGCCCTCATCGAAGTCGAGTTCGTCGTCGTCGGCGTCGTCGGGCACATCCGGAACGATCTCCACGATCTCCATCTCCTCGTCACCGTCGCCGTCGGTCTTCTTGGCTTTCTTCGCAGCCTCTTCCTTGGCGGCTTTGGCGGCACTAGCCTTGGCTTTCTTCTCCGTCTCCTTCCCCAGGCGAGCCGCTTTGATTGCCTCCCACTCTGTGTTCTTGTGGGTGGGGCAACCGAAAAGCTTCGATGGGATGTCCATGTTGGCCGGGCCGTCGCGAATCTGGATGCCCATGTGGTGCGCTTTCATCGGCTGGAAATTCTTCGTGTTGACTTTGAAGGAGGGTCGATCTTTCCCGCGGTATGCCTGATCGCCACCGTAGACGGCTGCCAGCGGGAACTTCTTGTCTTCGTCACACCAGAGGTAGTCCTCGTAGAGACTCTTGAGCTTGTCGTCCTTCTCCTCGGAGAACTGCAGCTCCTTGGGCAGTTCGTCGACTACTTTCGTGATCTTCTCGACTTCGTCCTCCGCGGGGCGCTTCCTGGAACCGTGCTTCCCAGCGAGCTCGAACTTGGCCAGCTTCTTCTCGAACTCTGCTGCACCCGCCCACAGAGAGTCTGATGGGATGTCAGTGTACATCCCGTGCGCAGCTTTCACTGCCGCTGCGATCTTCTCTGTCATGGTCTCCTTGGCAACGACCTGGCCAAGGTCCGCAAGGCCGTCTGCCGTGGGGGAAGAGGTGGGGGTTGGCGCGGAGTGCGACATTGTTGAAAAAGTGTCCAAAGGTCAGACCGAGGGACGATTTTTGCTCGTGAGAGCGGGTTGGCCGAGGCCGGGTGCCCGTGAGAGCGGGTGCCTTGCGGCGGGTGCCTTGCGGCGGGTGCCTTTCGGCGGGAGCGCGAACGCGAGCGGGCGAGACAAGCGGAGGCTCAGCGCCAGTTATCAAAGTGAGTGATGTGCTCAGTATGCGTAAACCAGAGGTTCGTACCCATGAACCAGGCGAGGGTCTGAAGAGGAAAGAGAAGAGAACGCGAGCAGAATTTTGAAATTGGTGGAGTGAGGCGAGCGAGCGCGCGCTAGCGGAAGCTCCCGTCACAACAACAGCTCGCGCCGGCGATGAGAAGCTCCGCGGTCGGCAGGGAGTCATCGGAGATTGCATTTCACAGGATACAACCTCCTTTCTGAAAGTTAAGTCGATCGTCTTGAGTCCGCTCTCTCGATAGACGATGTCTTTCAAACCAACAGAAGCCCTTGGACTTGCACGGTCGCCAGGCAAACGGCGGAGATGCCCAAAGAACAAAGGGACCGAATTGCGGAATCCTCATATCGACAGAAGTTGATTCGATATTTCTGACATTATACATACGACCATTGCCATCTCCTTGCTGAAGATTGGGAAAACGTTCTTACAAACTATGGGCTCTCGAAGTGTCTCTATTGCTGCTGCTTCAATCTGCACTTTGGCTACAGAACACTGGAGAATCCGTCTGTCTCTCCTCTTCAAAACAATCGCGGTTTATTTTGTGCAAACGTCGTCGCCCGTGGAGACGCAAGCTGGGACCGGCTACCTGCGTCTATGCATGATCCATGTCATTGATATCTCGGTAAATCTGGTTTAGATCTATAATTCCTCGTAGTAAATGACTCTCACAGAGAATAGTTTCTTGTTATAATAAATTACTACAAGAGGTGAGGTCGCAATTTGCCGATTCTGGGAAGGGAAAGCTGGGACGAGGAACCTCAGCAAGGTTCCCCGGCCCGATCCATTTTTGCGCCACCTGAAGGGCCTTCAATACTTTCCACAATTTTTCCCATTTGGCCACAACACTTAATGAATCTGGCTCTCGTAGCAGATACCTGCTAAAATGGCTGCTGCCTCACAAACTCAAGCTTAGCAGTGTCGTCTTGGCTCCTCGCTTCGACATGCGTTTGAACGAAAGCCTTGCGAGTATTTGCCAACGTGTCCGGTTGGCTCAATTAGGCTCCACAAGGCAGCAACCAAGGCAGCAACCAAGGCAGCCATTAGTTTAGCAGATAACAACTCTCCAGTCTCCCACGGCTAATTCCTCAGTGCTTTTTATCAACCCTACATCAACCAACCATTCAAGGAAACTTCCACTTGCTTACTCTCAATTTACTCTTTCTTGACGAAAATAAGAGAAAGTCCGATATGGCCAACAAATCGATAGTCTGGATCCCAAGAAAAGATGAAGAGACCGCCTCTAAGCACGACGTCCTCGAAATCATCCTCGCCGCGCATGAGCCGCAAAATCAAACCACACCGGGTCCCTCCGACCCCAGCACCAAAATGACAAACCACTGGCAGATATTCTTGCAATGGGGCCCAGAAGATTCGATCAGATTGGACCCTTCACCGAATTATCCCAACATGGATATGACCCTATCATGCACTGCAGGTGGGAAAGACTATGCATGCACAGCGAACGTCCACAAAGTCGTCCGGTTGACCCCTGCGATGCCAATTACAGTCGGAGGATTCTTGGAGATTCTGACGCGGAACAAGTACGACAAGTATATCTTTACATCACATGGTACTGGATGTCGATACTGGATCTCATGCGTGATGGACCTTCTCACGGAGCGGGGTGTGATCGATGGCTCGAGTGCCAATGAGGCCATGGAAGCGATCAATGTAGTTTGGAAACAAGACCAGCCCTTAGGCGCGGGTAATCAGACTTCGTTCAAGGACCATCAAGGGAAATTCATTGGCTGAGAACCAGAGCTATTGATATGAGGATAGCGCTGCATGAGCACTCGATTATTTGGATTTTCTTCCGTGACGAACTGCGAATATGCCAACCCAGAGGCAGTCAGTGCCTTTAAAGTCCTTCGTACCGTGGAGAGAGCGGACTCGAGATGACCGACGTGACGATGACGGAGGAAGTTTCCACTTGAGATATCCCATATCGAAAGCCCTGCTGGTGACTGGCTCATGGCCGCAACTGGAAAGGCACGCGTGTTGGCTAGGCCTCTGGTCGCGGATGAAGAATGCATTTGCTAGAAGTGTCCATGAAAGAGATCATCATTGAAACTTGTCGAAGGCTTATCTAGCTCACATCATTCGTCGAGATCCATGTCATATCTGCGACACATTGCCCCGGTGGTGAAGGCAAAGGTCATCTCTTGCAGGCGTGTAAGAAAAGGTTCGTCCTCCTCGACGTAAAGCTCTTCTTCCAACATACTGGCAAATTCTCCCATGCAAGACTCCATGCTCCCTCGTTCAAAACATGGTGGATACCCGCCAGCGCAACCCCAATCAATAAGCCAGGGACTGCCGTCGTCTGCTACAATGATGTTGTGGTCGTTGAGATCCATATGACACATGACCAGTCGCTCTATAACCAAGTCTGGGCATTCTTCTGGTACTCTGCGAAAGTCCTTGCAAACTTGAAGCCGATTATTGAGCCAGCGCGCCAGATCGTGTTTGGTCTGAAAAGGGCCAGCATTGTATTCCGTAAGATAAAGTCCCTCGCACCTGATTAGATCGCCCACTGGGCCTGGCTGGTCCAATTCTACTGTTCGTAGTTCCATGAGCATGTCGGCGACACGTCGCACAAGCAGTTTGCGTTCAGCCTCTGACATGAGTGGCCATTTATGGTGCAATACCGCTCCCGGCACACAGCGCATGACAATATAGGTGATTTTATGCTGGAACAGGCATCCGTTGACAATATATCCTGGGTCAGCGGCGGTCCACGCATCGAGTACTTCGTGCAAAGCGACCGAGGTCCGCTGACGGACAAGTCGCATTGTATTTGCTTCATTTATATGCACGCGCTTCGAGCCGTACTTGGAAACGACGTCGGAGCGAACGCGGGCGACGATACAAGTAGATCCAGATTGGTGGACTTCGGGCGCTGTTGGAAGGCATTTCAGTATGTTCGAGCGGGTACAAGTGTGTCTCTTCCTCTGCTTCTTCTAGGTTTCTGTGTTCCTCTTGCGTTGTGCCGACCTTGAGAGGCAGCTCCGACCCGGGCGAGTCTTCGCTGATCTGGGAAGAGGTCATATGGTCAATCGGACATTCCCATCTCCAACAAGTTCAGGCAAAGCTGTCGAAATGAGGATTAGTCAAGGAAGATTCTTCTCACCGAAGTCAAGAGAACAATCTTAGGAACCATTTCTCGATCGAGATGATTTTTTTGGAGGTACTGGAAGCCTTTGGACTAGCATTGTCGCTCATTACATGGTGGAGAGGTCTGAATGGTCGCCAGACTTCAGTGAAGAATCCTCATACCGACAGCTCTGAATTCAGGGCGCGACTCGAGGAAAATGAAACATCCAAAGCAGAGAATAGTAGAAACAATATAGTCTTCTCTACCTATCAGTAGAAACCTATCGCTTCCACAAGCAAGAAGCGTAGGGATGATGAGGATGCGTACATAAGCGCCACGGTCACGCGTGGTCTTGTATCACGCGGTCTTCAAGATGCCGCTGCAGCGAATGGTGTCGTAGTCCGGAATAGATACGCAGTTCGGTCCCAGTTGATGTCTTATCACAGTTATCAAGCCCCGCGAGCTAAGAAAGCGGTTCAAATCGGTGTGTTGGGGCTGAGAGAGGGAGGGCCAACGCTGGTGACGTTGGAAGCCGAGGCGGGCGCCCACCAAGGTGATGGTGATGATGATCAAAGCGTTCTGTGTGGGACAGATAGAAGTAGGTAGTATGGTAGAAAAGCACCTTCAAAGATCAAGATCAAGATGTGATTGATGATGAGATGGTTGTGATTGAACTGTCAGCTGTCACGGAAGCTACGTCCTAGCTTCCTCCGTGCACCTTGCCTTGTCAACTTCCCTTTTACGCATTATTACGCCTCAACTCTTCACTACTCAGTCCAGACCGCCAGAGGACATCATCATCGACATCAACAATCGACCTCTTCCACAGCCATTTCCCTTGGTTGGCTACGGGGAAACACAGCTCAAGCATAGCTACCCGATCGAAGCTCCGGGACGATTCGCATCGCATAGTCGACTCCGCATATCCTCCGCATAGACCAGCGCGAGGACGCAGTATCGTGCTGTTCCCTCCATACGGCTTCCTGCAGCACACCTGGAAGCTCACCGTCGTCGGTCCATGTCTGCGGCCGGTGTGAGGCCAGCATAGGACCGCAATCTGCTTGACCACCCGTATCAACCAGCACGCTGGATACTGAGCACTCGACCTCCTCCTCCCCTCCTATCATTCCCGCCGTCCAATCCACCGCCTCAATCGCCCATCCTGCACAGGATCCTTCTCAATCACTACAATCTACTGCCCAACAAACCAATCATCCATACTCCCAGACAACCGCCACTGGAGAAACACTAGCACGAGACAACACCTTCGACAACGACACGACCATCTCCACCCCAGGCAACCACCTGGGCAAGCGTCGCAGACGATCTTCTCCCTCAGCAGCAGACAGGGCCGTCGCTTCCGCCAGCCAGTCTAGGAAGCGAGCTCGTGGCTTGAACGACGAAGCCCGCACCCCTGTAGACGGGACTATGCGGCCTGACCACGCCACCGAACCCAGCACAAGACCGCAGCAACGGCCCTCCACGAATGGTTCCTCTCACAATGGCTCGTCCCCGCAGACTAATGGATCCGTCAAGAGCGATACTAACGGCTACCACACCAACGGACACACCGAAAATGCAGTCGTGGTGCGGAACAAGGAGCCTTTCTTTGGCCACGACAGAGAAGAGGTGACGAGAATATTACTGCAAAGTCTGAGTGATTTGGGGTATCGAGGGTCTGCTGAGCAACTATCGCGGGAAAGTGGTTACGAGCTGGAGATTCCTAGTGTGGCTGCCTTCAGGACGGCGGTCTTGAGAGGGGAATGGGAAGAGGCAGAATCTCTGCTGTTTGGAACAGATTCGGCGGAACTTGATGGAGGTGGAGTGCTTGTCGGGAATGGACATGGGACCAACACGTCCTGGCAGAAGAACACTCCGTCATTTGGGAGTCAAAATGGCACATCAAGACAAGGACTCCCGCTGGCGGAAGGCGCTGATGTCACATACTTGAGGTTCTGTCTTCGACAACAGAAGTATCTCGAGTTGCTGGAACGGCGGGACCTCACTTCAGCTTTGGCTGTTCTCAGAACAGAACTTACGCCTCTCAAAACGGACGTGGGACGATTGCATTTTCTGTCAAGGTGTGTACTCCCACCTTCTCAGTGGAAGAGATAGGCTAACGATCCTTCTTCTAGTCTTGTGATGTGTCCCTCAGCATCAGACCTTCGGACTCGCGCCGAATGGGACGGTGTAGAAGGTACAAGTCGATCTAATCTCTTGTCAGAAATCTCCAAAGCCATATCACCGTCCGTGATGATTCCCGAGCACCGCCTTGCAACATTACTAGGCTTAGTTCAGGAAGAGCAAATCATGCAATGCCGGTATCACAACACGATCGTCCAACCAAGTCTATACACCGACCACGATTGCCTCGCCGAAGACTTCCCCCTACATACAAAACTTGAGCTACGACATCACGGCGACGAAGTCTGGCTGCTGGACTTCAGTCAGGATGGATCTATGCTTGCCACCGCTGGTAGAGATGGGTTGGTATGCGTGTATGAGACTGTCCGTTGGAGCATATTGCATGAGATTCGTGAATTCGAGCGAAGTCACCACGGCAGCAGTTCTTCCAGCCAAGGACCTAACAGCGATGAACGAGGCATATGCTCCATAGCTTTCTCGCCTAACAATCGCCATCTCATCATATGCAGCAAAACTGGCGAACTCGTTGTCGTCAATGCCAGCAGTGGAAAACGGATTGCACACGCGGACCATTTCGACTACAGCGTTACTGCATGTGCTTGGTTGCCAGATTCTGAACGTTTTGTCGTGGGATCACACGGAAGTGAGAGACCGCTGGGTCTCTACAGCATTCGACCAGAATCAGGCGAGGAGGCGGGCACAGTGGTGCGCAATTCCCAAATCCACTCCTGGCGAGATCCGCCTCTCAATCCTGGAATCAAAGATCAACCGATCAGTTTTCGGATAGCGGACTGTGCTGTGAATCATGCTGGAACAAGAATGGCAGCTGCGACCTCATACAACAAGATTATGCTCTACTCTCTGGATCCTGCACAACGCTACTGCAAGATTGCTGAATGGCCAATGGACGACAAACTCACGAGTATAAACTTCTCGAGTGATGGAGAGTTGTTGTTAGTCAATATGAATGAGGGGAAGGTGCTTGCGCTAGACTCTGAGACTGGGGAGATTGTGCAAAGATATGAAGGAATGGTGCAGAAGGACTATGTGATCAGAAGTCAATTTGGAGGCGCTGGCGAAGGGTTCGTTATCAGCGGCAGTGAGGGTAAGCAGTCGGACAATATGTGTGGATCATGGAGAGCTTGCTAATGGTGAGTCACAGATTCGAGGGTCTACATCTGGCGACGACAGACTGGCATGCAGGTTGCAAGATTGGAGGCTCACGGGCCTGGACCTGTGAACGCTGTTGCTTGGCATCCTACCAATCCGGGGATCTTTGCGAGTGCGGGGGATGATCGGAGGGTCAGGATGTGAGTCTTTCTTTTCTATTGAATACTTGGAATTTAGGTGATAAAAGATGAAGTCTTGCTAACGTACATTCTGTCACAGATGGGCATCTTTGACCGCCTCACGAAGGAGACCGGATTCCAATGCTTCTGGTGCGGAGGCTTCGGGTAGGCTGTTCGGCGGTGTTGGCGAGAGGAGGTATATCAATCATTGAGGCAGTGGAGGCATGGCATGGCATGAGCATATACAACTCACTTATTTGCACAAAGAGGACCCTTTTGCTCTGAGGTTGCCCGGACGAGGTATGTGAAGTTCTCGAATCCATCTTTGATCGAGGAGAGAACAACTCTTGGATCATGACTGTCTCTGCTTTTCAGTAACTCCTTCACTCACTTCTCACACCTCGAGCCCGCTGTCGTATTTTTCCTATACTTGCTATTGACTTTCGGCTCAACGGGTAAAATGCACTAATTTGGTTCCATTGCATCGTCAACGTCAACGCCATGATCCATCAATAGCAAAGCGTCCGTTGAAGATGACGTAAACCTTACGCCGAGAGATGAACTTCAGGTTCTCTCACATGTGAACACCGAGTACAGGAAACCATTCATGATCTTTTTGTTAAGAGGTCTCGCATGGTCGAAGACAATTCAGGGACGATGTCGGACAAAGATGCACCGGAGAGGGTAGCAGCGTGGCGTGTGGCGCTCAAGTCATTCGCTTCTCAATGGTTCCTCATACCCCAAGGAACGGGAATCATATCTGTGATCCTTCATCAATTGCACTACCAATTCTATGGCCTGGTAAGAATCGATCTTCAGACTCCGAAATCATACATACATATCGCTGACTTCCATTGTCAACTCTAGATCCGCATTTCCCAAGTCTTTTGGGTCCTAACCATAGTTCAACTAGTCCTATTCCTAGCAATCTACATCCTCCGAGCAGCCCTCTTCCCCCAGCATGTCTTCCACCAACTCAACACCAACATAATGGAAACCGCCGGTCTCTCCAGCATCTGCATAACCTACACCACCATAATCCAAATGATCGCCTTGAACCTCACATCCGATTGGGGTATCGGATGGGGTAAAGCATCTTTTGTCCTCTGGTGGACCAACGCCGCCCTGGCACTAATACTATGCATCGGAACCATTTACTTTATCATCAAAGTCGAAGCTCCAGGCGTAGAAAGCATTCCCCCAGGAATCCTCCTCCCCTGCATCGCAGCTATCACAGCCGCAGCAGGTGGAGGTGTAGTTTGCAGATACGGCGACCTGGACGCAAGTCTACAAGTCCCGGTTATTATTGTTTCATTCTTACTCATCGGTCTGGCGCTCCCGTTGGCAGTTGTCATCCATGCTGTTTTTCTGGTTAGGCTTTTCGATAAGGCGTTCCCTGTTCAGCAGAATGTTTATCAGTTGATGATACTTTGTGGACCGTTGGGACAGGGAAGTTTTGCGTTGCAGATTTTGGGGACGGTGGTGCAGAGGGGTGCGTTTGGGGATTATGGGACGAGTACTTTTTGGGACCTGAGGGAGGTGTGGTTGTGGGTATTGCGAGCCAGTTTGCCGGGCTGCTGACTTTTGGATATGGGGTGTTTTGGTGGGGATTTGCTTGCATTGCCGTTGCAAACTATGCGTTTAGAGCGCCAGGAGAGCTTTTGGCTTGGAAGAAGATTTTGGCGAGCTGGGGAATGGTGTTCCCTTGGGTGAGTCCTTGGTCAAGCTTTTCGGATGTTTCGTCAAGTACTGACAGCTTCTAGGGAGTCTTCACGAATGCTGCAGTTCAGCTGGGTGTGGTTCTCAGTTCAAGAGCGTTCTATATCTGGTCAGCGATCTTGACTGTGCTGCTGATCATCCTTTGGTTGGCGAACTCTCTTGCTACAGTTGTAGGCGTGTGCAATGGCAAAGTCCTGGAACTCGACAAAGGTTGGCGAGGAGAGTACTATGTTAATGCAGAAGAGGACGACAAGGATAAATGAAAAGTCGAGCTGCTCAAGATCTTGAGTCATTGGAAATCCACATTCCATGCCGAAGCTCATGTATCGCAGGACTTCATGTTGTCACTATTGCTCTCATCACTCCTTCTTATACCAGTCTTTGTCGGGAATCCCAGAAGGCTCGTGGTACGCCTTCCACAAAACTTTTCTAGCGAGAAGAACCACAATATCCTGTACAAACTCCTGGTGGACGGCATGCAAAGGTATGGCATGCGGGTCATAGTCGCCAAGCATCAGCATCTTGCGTTCCGATACGAAAATATCGGCCATGAACCGGCGTCCTGGACAGCCGGGCGAAGTTCCCTGGTAGAGAATATTGGCCGCCGAAAAATGTGGCGCGGGACCCCCCCTGAAGGGTGAGATATTGTCGTAGAACGCGCCGATAATACCATTGCAGAAGTGTGCGTCCAGAACCTTCTCGCCAAAGACGTACATCTCCGCTAGAAGCCTATCAATCCGCGTGTTCTCCTTCTTGCGACACTCCCACGAGAGCTCAGACTCCGGGTGAACAGTTTGCTTAGAATGCTTGGGCAGCTTGGCGTCGCCATGCAGCCAATTTGCGTACTTGGAGAAGACTTCGACTTCGTCTTCCGGGAGCTCGATGGTGAGCGACTGGCCTTCCCGCCATTTCTTGTCGAGGGCGGCCTTGAAGAAATCGGAGTGCTCGGTAAGGACGTCATGGTGGATGAAGAACTCCTTGGCTTCTGTTCCGACTATGACGGTGACGATTTTGGAAGTGAAGCTGGTGGATTCGTATGTTAGTGGATGCCGTCACTTCACGTAGGACAGGGACATACCGTGTCTGCTCACTGGAAGCTGTGTCCGTCATGTTCGCGATGCTTAAGTGTGTGTCGATGTTGTCGTGAAGCTCACTGCTGACTGGCGATGTGGTGAAGTTGAGGGTCAGGTCGAGCTGCTCGAGGAGAAGTTGCGCGCGGCGGAAGGAAATTTGCTGCTGGCTAAGTAAGCTGAGCGAGTTGTCAAATGAGCGTGAATCATCCAGCACACTGACATTCTGAAATGAACGAGGACGAAGGCAGCTAACAGCCAGGGCTGTCCATATGGATTTCCCCATGAGACATGCCCTTGAGTACGCTCTCTCGACGGAGACGATGTCTCTTGAGGCTCTAGAAGCCTTTGCACTAGCACGGTCGCCAGTCAAATGGCAGAGATGCCCAGGCAACAGAGTGCTCGAATCGCGAGATCCTCAAATCGACAGCTATTAGAGGTATGTAGTAGTGCGTGACGTCGTCCTCTGAGAAGGCCCTCGATAGGCTGTGAGCGATAAATGCCAAAACCGCGCCGAAAGCTCCACCCGTATATGTTCCAATCTCGAAATTTGACGCCCGTAGTTCTGCAGCTATTCACCTTCGTCGGATGAGGGCGGCTATGGTACACCCCAAAGCAAGCGCCAAGATGAGAACGTAGCATATATTCGTGTGACGTCTAGCACCCGATACACCAGGTTCTTCTCCCGCTGCTCTGTCCCTTATGCGGCCAAATGGGGGCATATCGATCTTGTGGCTAGGAGTCTGGGATCTGCAACATCAGCGAACTGATCTCGGCTTGTATGAATGAACGAAGATATGAAACATGAAGCAGAGAGAACAAGAAAGAAGTGGGATGGTTTTCGGGCACTATTCTGGATGAGCATTCAGAGCAGTCTCCCCTGATATGGAGAATGACTTTGTGTTCATTGTTGAACACCCAACATCTGACCTACGAAACATGCAGAGCTGTAGATAGACACGAAGCAAGATGCTTGTTGCTCGTGGCTATGCGCCTGTTGCTCCGATAAAATTTCCGCTGCCTACCTTGCTCGATGTCGGTATCAGAACGGGCGTCTTCGAAGGTCGAGCTGCTGCCTGCGCAGAGTTCTTTCATGCTTCCCACAGTCAGATCATTGGGGAGGTGGTCCCAGACTTCGACAAGATGTCTCTTCACTCACGTTCTTTAGATGCACCGCTCTGGTTTTGGATGCCGTTGTCATTTCACTCATATCATGACACACTTCTCCTTTCTTCCATCATAACAGCCCCTTCCTAGCCAACTCAACTTTTCTTGCAGCCTCTCCAGCCTTGAAGCCTCCTTTGCTGACACAAGCCATGCTCCCATCTCCAAATTCGATCTTGTCTTCGACGGCGGGAAAGGCACAAGGGCAGTGGTGCGGGAAATGGACGCAGGAGAGGGTATGTGGGCATAGATACTTGTCACAGCGGGCTGTAAAGACTGTCAGCTGAATGATCTGGATTGCAATGTCGGATCGCATACCATTTTCGTAGTTGGATTGATACCATTCCGAGTCTGAACCCATGTTCTGCGGTTCTTGTTGCTGTTGTTGATTGAACATGTTGCCGAAGTTGAAGAATTGGGACATGGCTGGCACTGCCCAGCAGAGGAGGAGGAGTGGAAGAGGTAGCATCGTTGTGGATTGTTGTATTTGTCTTAGCTGGTGAGAGGGATGTAGAGTAGAGTGATGTTCAATCACAAGCCAGCTGTCCGGGAAGACGCGCGTGAGGAAATAGCGTCCCAAGACTTTTGGGAATCCTAGCTCGCCTGGCAAATTTCATCCGAACTTCCATTCGCAAAGAAAGAAATCTTGAAGCTCTCATCATACGACACCGATCAACTATCTCTCCTCCCCATCAATCCACCGGCACATCAATCGCCCACCATGCATCTTATGTACACCCTCGACTCCAAGGGCAACCGCCTGTATACTCTGCAAAAGGTCGCCGAGGGTGAAGTCACAAAATCCGCACACCCTGCGCGCTTCTCGCCAGATGACAAGTACTCAAGGTACATAGCTTTGATCACCTCTGCATCATTACGTCTGGCTAATTGCGCTCTTGCAGGCACCGTGTCACGCTCAAGAAGCGCTATGGCCTTCTCCTTACCCAGCAGAGTACGCCTCTTCCTCCCGATCAACGAGTCGCGCGAACATACCACTAATCTTTAAAACAGAGGACTTGAAGGTGTTGGGGCAATAGAGCATTGACAGCCTGCTTCTGATGGTTTAGCGCGGAGTTGGGAGTGATATTAATGTTCAAACCGAACAAGCAACATGACGAAAGAAGAGAAGATCTAAGAGTGAAAAAGGCGCAGGTTGCGCGAGCTTTTCGGATATGGTCCACAACGCAGGCCCTCGCAAAGGCCAATTTCCCACCCGATCCTGATCTTGGAAGACTTCGAAGCTCCGAATCCTTTCCCCATTTCTTCCCTTTCCTCCCCGAGCACTACCCATTCGCTCCAGCACGGCAAATGTGTGTACGGCGCCTAGCATTTCTGTGCAATGGTTGACCGAAGGAATATCCTAAAACTTGCCAAGATCAATCATTGCCATTTCATTACCAAACATGGACGCCGTTACTCCGTCGGCGTTTGTGCATGAAGACGTGGTAACATACTTATGTTTGTGCTATAGGTCAGCAGCGAGCCTGAGAAGGAGATCAGGCCGTAGGTATGCTGGGGATGTCGCCTTTTGCAGAGTCGGGAAAACTTTCATGAAAGAAATGCAAGACCTGAGATTTTGGGCAACTACATGGCTGATGAGCCTCCTAGAATGGTCAGTGGCAGTATTATCTACAATCACTTATTGTCTATAATCACATGGTTGTTCCCACCATATATCCACGACACTGCGAAGGTCGCCGAGCTTTTATCTTCTCTCCTCCTGTCTTCCCTCCGTTCTTTCTACTGAGACTTGCAATGCCTTTCCATTTCAACCCACCACACAAAGTCAAATTCGCGCAGCGGTACCTGTTTAAGGCTCTGGTTCTGATGAGAGGGCCAGATGGGTTTTTGCGAGCAGCGAATACGCCTGGGTATGCCTGCAGCATTCGCTCAATCTCATTGCTCTGTGATGAGACCGGGCCAGATGCATGGCATGACGAAGACAGGACAAGAACGGCAAACTCCATCAGAGGCTTGAACCGTCTTGAGGGCCTTGTGCGGTCGCATCTCCGCTCTATATCCTAGTCGTCTCATGCCCAATCTTGAGAGGTCGCCATGAAAATCAGATCTGTTCGTTGAATCCAGGATGCGCCCCTTTTCACGCTGAGACCAACAATCAAAGTCCAAGGGAGCATCTGGAGTCCAGACTTATGTATACCATAGTTCCACAAATAGGCCTGCTATATTCATGAGATGGTGCAACGGTGTCAACCAAAGTAGCGTCAGGTACGACATGGACGTTTTGCCCGTCGTCATTCCTCGTTCTGCGTTCGTCAAGCTTCGATCGTCGTCAAGGAATGCAACAAGCACGAAAGACAGTAAGGTATCAATCGAACAGCGAAGGATCGTGAAGTTGTCTGTAGCATTATTCACCAACGTGTCATCAAGATTCAAGACCTCACTCACTCCCCGGCTTTGTCTTGCCGGACTCTTCCGCCAGTAAGCTAGTTTCCATTCTACCACAAAACACAAAGCGAAGATCACTCCGTGACGACAACCCGGCCGACCAGCACTTCACTTGCCTCCCGAACCACTGTTCATCACCACCGCAACTCCTCGACCTCGACCCGAATACAAATGTCTACCTACGCCGCAGCAATACCAACAACCTCCACCTCTCCACACGTGCCTCCCAGGCGCACCACGTTCCCGAGATAAGAGCGGCCTTGACTTTGACTCGTGCTTTGGCGACCACACCTTGCGCCATCAGCAATCAACTTTCACTGTTCATTTCGCGTCTCCTACCATATTCGAGCGCAATACTGGCCTTCCATGGCAGATGAGCCCGAGTCTCCGGCGGATACGCCCGCCCGCACCGCGGGCAGAAACCAACGAACACCTTCTGCGACGCAAGGACAGCAGAAGCGTAACAATCGAAATCGCAAGAATGCGAACAACCACATAACCGATGGCACCGTCTCCGATGGCGCACTGGCAAACCCCGCCGTGTCGCCGCAACTACACCGGACAAGACAGAGTGTCGCGATGGGAGCTGTCCAAGGACAACAGACCCTCAACCCGGGCAGAGCAAGTGCGCAAAAGGCAAGACCAGTGTCTGTTGGCAGCAATATGATCTCCAATATGGCGGAGCAAGCCTATGCGGGTCCAACTTTCCAAGCCTCTCCGGCCGCATCTGCTCTTCCTGTACCCAAGTTCTTCTCCAAGTCGGTCCCAAATATTGGCGTACAACCATCATTGCAGGGAAGAATGGCTGGGGAGAAGACACCGGAAGAGCAGTCATCGTCGCCTGAGTCGGACAGAGTGTCCCCTGTTCCTTTGCGTCAGGCTCATTCGCCGCTAGACTTATTCTTCAAAGCAGACAGAGCAGAGAAGCAGAGGACACAAAGTGGAGGACATTTGCAATCGCCTGAAATCTCCGCACGCCCACACCCAGCTACGGCGCCGCGAAACTTCTTCCAACAAGGTAGCAGAAATGCTTTGTTGCGGGAGCTTGACGGAGACGACAGCGACCTTCCTAGCCCACGGACGATGCCATCGAAGAGTCGCCCTCCTACTGTAGAGAGGGCCCATTCTTCTCCCGGTGTGCCCGTACGACTGACAAGTGATGCTGATCGAGACGCATGCACAAGATCTTTGAAGAATCTCTTGTTCGACACCAGTGCAGCATCTCCTACATCCACGCCTCGCAAAGACTCGTTCACACCCGATGCTGCTTTTGGTGCACAGTCTCCTTTCTACCGTGTTCCTTCAGGGCCTACTACTCCCCAAGGCCAGACAGACCAAAACCCCAACTACCACTACGGCAATCGCAATCTATCGCCTCTATTTAAAGCGGCTCGAGATACTCCGGCTCGACCTTCCTCGCTTCGCCAGGAAATGGCACCGAATGGACCGGATCCGCCCTACAACCCACACCCGCAGTCGAGAGATTTCGACCACAGTGTAGCACGCTCGTATCTTGATGAACAGATCCGAGCTTCCGCTCCAGCTGAAATGCCTCCATTTCGACCCGTTTCCTCATCCGGTAATGGCCCTGTTCCGATTCCTGTACAGCAAGGATGTTCGTCCCATCGACCAACTTCTACTTCTTCTACGACGCCACGAACTGGTGGCTCGCGAGACATTCGCACTATGGAGGATGATTTACGACGCATGCTGAAATTGGAAACTTAATGTTTGAATCTTGCTGTCAATGCTGGCATATTTTGAGGGAGGGCTTATGTCAATTTGTTTTGCATGTTATTTCAGCGAGGTGTCTGAGGTGTTCATGTTCACGACATCATTGTCATGATGTTTAATTGGGCGCCTGCTGGCTAGGCTTTTGCATTTGGGGAAGCGTTCACATCCGATGATACCACGCTCGCTTGAGGAGTTTCTTATGTTTGATTTGGAGGAGGAAAGGCCTGGGAGAGCTTCAATGAATTGATTGGAGTGGCACAGGCAGGTGAGCGAATTAGATAGGTAGATGTCCAACTCACGTCACTCTTTTGATTTTCTGCCTCTTTGCCTTCAGTCGTGTGAGATGTCCCTCGATCTACCCGATATCCTCACCTGCACGCATGTGAAGAAGAGCTGCTGGCGCGGGAAGGTGGGGCGGGCTGTTACCGTCTCGTCTCGGGTAGCTACATTTTAGAACTACCTTATTTCCAACACGCGCTTCCGTGCAAACAACGCCCAACATCTCTTCGCCGTTTCAGATATCTTCCCGTGAGCAACCAGCAAACATCAAGGCAGAGTCTTAAGTTACTCACAACTCACCTTCCGGTGCGCGGTGAGCGAGGACCTCGCGATGAAGTGAGCCGCCACCATGGACAGCATTCCGGCACCTACCAATGTGGCAGAGGTAGAACAAGTAAGTCTCGCTAAACATGGCGACCACCTATCGCGACAGAGATGTCTCGGCTAAGAGCGCTCGGATGGACATCCTGACTCGGTTCTCGATTCTTCGTGAATATTCAACGCTGACGCGAGATATTCTAGCTTGTTATACGCTTCTACAGCCCAAACAATCCTCGAGTCATCGCAGCATGTGATGATCACCTCAAAGCCATTCAGCACTCTCACGAAGGATGGCAAATCGCCGACGCTCTTCTCGCCAGTGCGGATCCCAAAGTTAGATTCTTTGGAGCCCTGACATTTCAAGTTAAACTCAACAATGATGGGTCAGTTATTTCGACCCTGAGAAGAGTCGGTTGGTGAGAATGTCTGCTCATCGTGCTATCTTAGGTCTAAGCTTGATGCTGCAGCTTGCCAGACTGTGTTGATGAGATTGCTATCATGGACTGTTGGTATCCTCACTATCTTGTATTGTTGCCACACGATACTGACAGCGACAGGCACAACTTGATCGAGCTGGAGAAGGGCAAATGGTTCGCAAGAAGCTATGTGCCACCCTGGGAACCTTTTTTATGAGATCTCCAATTCCCTGGTCACGGCCTTTATTGCACATGGCAGCGTCGTTCCATCGAGGCGATGCTGTTCCGGAAGACCAACTTTCCTCAGCTCACGATGCACTTTCACAGTTTCTGCCGCTCATGTCAGAGTCGCAACTGGCGACCATGCTCTGGATGTCAAGCTCGCTGGCAACAGAAGCCGCCAAGTTGGACGTCACCACTCCAGCCCATGCACAAATACACCAGCAGATGGAAATCCTCGTTGATGACGCCAGCAAGATAATGCACCACGCTCTTGTGCTACCTGCAAATCAAGAGTCCGTTCTCTTAAAAGGACAGGCACTCGCAGCTTTCCTTAATTGGGTCAACTATGCACAGCCAATGTGGCCGGCCAAGCCAGACGCTCTGGAACATCTTCGTCGGCGTGTAGACGATGTGATACCTCTTTTGAACGACGAAGACGACATTCGAGGAGAGGCCATGGATGTGATTCGCGATATCCTGGAGAGCTATACAAGCTTTTTCAAACCAAATCACATGGAGCTCCTTGCGGTCAACATACACGAAAACGCACGACCTCGAATGTTGGCGAATCTGCAAGACGGCGATCCAGAAGTGTTGCAAGTGGCTCAGCTTGTGATTGCATACGGAATTGCCAACGTGCAACAGATGGTGGAGCGACCGGAAGAAGAGTATGGCTCGCAGGCTATCATCCAGCTTCTCTTCGCCATACTGGAGAGTCCAGGCATCCCTGGTGATGATGACGAGGTGTCAGCCTTGAGTATTGAGTTCTGGAACACGTTCGTTGAGTATGTGAACGATGTAGTGCACTCACGCGAAGACGGCACTCCACTTCCAGCATGGATACAACACAATAAAGCAATATGCACGCACCTCACCCAGCTGCTATTGTCAAAACTGAGAACACCCTCCCCAGAAGTGTCCCAAAACTGGAGCGACGCAGAAACGGATGCATTTCGAGAGTTCCGCATGGATACCTCCGACCTCCTGCTTTCCGTGTATATCAACCTCGGAGATGACATGTTGTCGCAATTCATCACAATCGCAATCAATTCTCTGTCATCCCAAGAATGGCAGAATTTGGAAGCCGCCATGTACTGTGTCAACGCCATCGGGGATAATGCACTCGAGGAGCAAGGCGCCGAACCTCATCTCGCCCAGATCTTCAGCTCGCCTCTGTTCCGTGATATCGCAGACTTTAACCTTCCAATCCCACAGCAGACCCGCCGAACCGCAATTGACATGCTTGGTACATATGGGCCCTACATCGAACGCAACTCACAGTTTCTGCCTGACACGCTGAGATTCCTGTTCGCTTCGCTGGAGAATCATGGGCTCTATCTGAGCGCCTCGAAATCAATCGCTGCTCTGTGCTCTGCTTGCCGGAAGAGTCTCACTGGCGAAGTACAAAGCTTCATCGAGCAATACAATCGCTTCGCTGCAGGCGAGACGAGCGAGCCTTTTGCCAACGAAAAAGTCATTGGAGCCATTGCCGCGATTATTCAAGCTATATCGCCGGAATCTGCAAAGGCGCAACCACTTTCCGCTCTTCTCGATATCATTGACGGCATGGTCAGCAACGCAAGCAAGACTGCCGCTCAAGGTGATCCTGAAAAGGCACACGAGCTTGGTGTATCTGCAATACAATGCTTAGCTAGTATCGGCAGAAGCTTGCAAACACCAGATGACATTCCAATTGACCTCTATGAGGATCATGCCAAACCAGCAGTTGATCCATCGAACTTCTGGAAGAATCAAGAAGGACAAGAAATCCAGCTTCGCGTGGTCAATATCTGTTATACTATCTTACAACTCCTTCCTGGCTCTGGCGAAGCCGTTGATGCAGTATGCCAGGTTTTCAAGCAGGGATTTACGGAACATGAGCCTGGCCCTTTCGTGTTTCCTCCTTCAGTCACAGTCGGCTTTCTGGAGCAGTGTACTCTCTCTACGCCACAAATCGAATCTGTGCTGTCCATCACATCCACGCTGATTGTTCAGCACACTCGGAGGGATATCGCTCACATCGACGCCGAGGTCGACCGCGCATACCGGAAGACTTTTGGTTTAATCCAGAGCCTTGCGGAGCCAAGCCAGGATCCGGGTATAGCACAAGCATGCATTGAGGTGTTCCATAGGATGATGCCACGATACATCCATGTGCTACTAAACATGTCGTCACCTTCCGGGGAGTTGGTTCAGCCGATTCTGGACTTCGTGATCAAAGCCATTGATGGCGCGGACCTCTTGCCGAAACGGTCTGCCGCTGAGTTCTGGTCCAAGATCATCAAGCCTTCGGTGCAGCCCGCCGACGAAACTGTCCGAGCTCGGTTGGAGCAGGTCGTCGCAGCATATGGTCCAACCCTTTGCCAGGCGCTTGCCAACCAGATCGTTGGCCGCGGTCAACGCTCCGAGCTCGATCAGTTGTGCGAACCGCTGAAAGCACTCATTCAGACGAGACCTCAAACGAAGAACTGGTTGGAAGCGGCACTCTTCAGCGATACACTGCCTGTGATTGTTGGACCCAGCGTTGGTGAAGCAGAGAAGCGGAGGTTTGTGCAAGGTGTTATCTCGGTGAGAGGAGATAGCAGGAAGACGAGGGACATTGTGAAGAACTTTTATGCTGCCTGCCGTGGAACGATTTCCAGCTTCTCCTGAAACCGCTGTATGCTGAGGCGTTCAGCACATCTTTCTTCCGGCTTTCAGAAAGTTAGTGGAGTAGCTGTAGAAGATGGCTGCTTGTAGATGTGAACATAACAATAGCTTTTTGACGAGCACATGATAGCTTCAGAAGAAGATGTTAAGAAGCAGTATTTCCCTCCTTTGCGGGTATCTCAACAACGATGTCGCGTGTAAAATGCAGAAGCAACGCCAGTACCGCCCTATACGCCATGCAAGCACTCTCGCCGCCTCGAAGCTTACGCGTGGTAGAGCACTCTTTCCACCCTTATCATGCAGAGTCATCGTCCTATATCGCTGACACTCTCATTGCAAAGCAGATGACTCCGCGAGAGTTGACAATCCATGTCCTCGCCTTCTTCCCATTTCCCTTGCTCATTACTCCATATTGCTGCCTCTTTTTCACAAAGCAGACATCCTCACGAGAGTCGACAACTCATGTCCTCTCCTGCATTCCCATTCCCCTCCCTTTTAAAAGATGCCCATCTTCGTCCCCCATCCATCATTCTTCGGATTCACCAAGACCTGATAAGGAAACGGATTCGACTCATTCGAAGTAATGGGCGGGATATGGTTCCTCTCCGAATTAACCAACGTAATAATCTTCATAGCAGCTTTCTGCAAACTGCCTTCAATCTGTCTTCGATTTCGCGTAGCTTCAGGTTTACTTCTCGCACTTGTAAGCGTGATATCAATCACCCATGCTTCCCAGACTGTTTCTTCGTCTGCTTTTGCGACGAACCAGCCTCCTTTTCGACGGCGCTTTTCGAGGAACTGGACGACTATTTGGCCGCGAGAGCTGCTTTTGGAGCCGTATTGAGGAGAGGATTGGTTGGAGGCAACGTCTAGTTGGCGGATTAAGGAGTTTGTGCGTTGTTCGATGAGGGTTTCGATGGAGGGGTCGGAAATGTAGGGGAGGGTTATGTCGAGGATGTCGTGGGTGGAGGGTTGTTGGGGGTTGAAGAGGCGGTGGAAGAAGATTGTGTGGATGACCGCTTTGATATGATGGTGTTAGCAAGGCGGTATGAGGTAGACCTATGAGGTGACTGGATGAGCATATACCTTTGACGACGTCTTTAACGCTCGACCGATCTGCTATCACTTCCAGAACGTACTCTGGTGCTCGTTTGGACTCCATGGTGGGTGTTGGTTGACGGGCTGCTGGGCAGCAACGGAGGGAAGTCTAAACCATCTTGCGAAGTTGCAAAGAGCCAGCTGTGAGTCCCAAGATCGAAAGAGTCTCCGGCACCAAGCGGAGGGGCACGAGAGGAAGATAGATAAAGCGAAAGCGGGACGGACGATCGGTGGGATGGATCTGGTCACAGGATCCGTTTATGAAGGTCGGGATTGGTCAATTGACTATACAAGATACGTCGAGGTACAATCTGCGGCTGCGTCGATGTTGATGCGGTTGTACTTGTGAGCTTTGGGCCCTTGTTGACCATCTCGACAGAAGACTCCACCCTTTCTGCTATTGTGACTGCTGTCCGCAAGACGATCGGAGTGGGGGCCGAAAAGAAGCTTTCGCTGACCACGACTTTCACTCAAACTTTGATAGGGCAGGATCCACCCCAAACTTGTAGCATGTGAAAGACATCACCATATGGAAGAGACAGGAAGCTGCTTGGTGTGAAAGGGCTCTTCGCTTGACGAGCCATCGTTCTATGGGATCCGCGATCTATGCAAGTACAAGCCGCTTTCTCTGCACTCACCTCGTTTGAACTCAACTTCTCCTGAAAGACATGCCGGATCGATACGAGTCTCAAAGATAATTGAACACTTGACTCTTTTGAAATCATCACTTCAACACCATGGCCGCCGACAAAGACCTGAAAATCTCCAAAGAACATCAAGAATCGCTCCAACGTCTCTCAGACCTCCTCCATCTCTTCAACCACAGGAACAAAAATCAACATCGCCGCAGCATCTGGTGGCGCCAATTTTCCACCTTCCGTCACCAACTTGACTCGCTATGTGCGGACATCACCTCACTCAATGAGGTTCCCACCACCAATCTTGACCGCACGAAGAAGAAAGTGAACGATGCACGTATCATGTCCAATACGGAGAAGCGTCTAGCGTTCTGGCAAGAGACCATGATAGGGAAATGGCAGCATGCTTTCTCTCAGCTGGTTGCGGATGGACGATTCTCGGTACTTGGGTTAGTTCTGCTCGCTGTGCTTTCGGAAGTGTGCAAGGTCGTAGGCATTACGACTCAATTGGAGGAATTGGGCCGAAGCGAGATGGAGAAAGTGCTCGAGGAGTTTGGAAGGGAAGAATGGGGCGTCGATGGTGCCGCAACAAGGAACCTAGACTCCGCGAGAGAAGATCTGGGAGAAGTCATACGTCGAGATCCAGTCGAAGAACCGGCGACGAAAGCTCCTGCTCCAACAGCACTGCCCACACCTCCCAAAGCAGCACCCAAAAGAACAAAAGAACCCTCCACCAAACCACGTACGAAAAAGCGCAAGAAAGGAGGAGACGCAATCGACGACCTCTTCAACTTTTGACGTGTGTTCTGTACACAACTATCTACAACCCCCTTCACCGACCTATCAAGCTATACCCGCCAACCAATTCATCAAGCTCCCGAACCCAACATTCACGATCAAATGCCATCCAATACTCCACGCCATAGCATAGAGATACTTCGGACTGAAAACCGTCCAGATGAACAAATGCGTACGCAGAGCCGTACAAGCAGCCATAACAGCCAGCAAACTCGCGGAGATGAAAGTCGTCATGAGAGAGACATAGATAGACCATGTATTCTCTTGCTTTGGGGTCTTCTCAGGTCCCATGAGAGTTTGGAGTGTATCATTCTGCAGCTTTGCCCGCTCGCCATCGATCCAGCCACGGTCGCCGTTGGCATACACTTGGACATTTGGCATGGGTTTGCTGGTTAGCAGTAAGTTGGCTGCGCTGCACCACCATATTGGAGCCGTCCAATTGCTCGCGAAGAGGAGGACTCCTACGGCGACGATGTTGTAGTCGGAGACGCCGTTGTATGCGTTGCTAAGGTCGATGCTGGAGATGGAATTCGAGCCGCCGGAGCAGAAGTAGTAGACGTGCGAGAGCAGAAGAGTGCTGGTAGCGATTTGAACCACAGGCTTGTCTTTGGAGGAGGAAGAGGTAGCTCGTATGATATATCCCAGAGCTTCTCTCTGAATTTCCAAACCCAGAAACAGCGGAATGTTAGGTGCTCGGGTCTGGATCATCAGGAAAAGCGTCAGAAGATGGTGCAAACGTTCCGCCAGAGAAGGCAATAATCCATTCTCGGGCATCCCAATCTTGGAGCTTGCTCTTGCCGAATTGACAGAAAGCACAACCACCACAACCGTAGCTAGACCCAGCTCAATGAATGCAAAGCGAGCTTGTGATACCAGATCGAACGCCTCGCTCCACTCTCTGATTTTCTCCGCTAGACCTTGAACCAGCTCAGGGGCATCTGCCTGTGTGAAATTGAGCTTGAAGACGATAGCTGGAGCCACCAAAGCCACTGCGGTCAGTACTGACATTTCTGGCTCCAGAATACCCGCGAAGGCTCTCCTTACGAGCAAGAAGCCGTTGTAGCCAAATGCGCCGAGTACGAGTAGCCACATGAGAACATGTGCATTTGGGAAGAAGGTATGCACAATATCGTCTGCACCAGAGTGCTTTTGACCAGTCTGATTCCAGCGTACTGCGAATCGATGCACGGCTAGGAGCGCTATAGTCGCAAAGGCAATTTGAGTCCTGCTTTTGGCGTCGCGCACTTTGGACACATTGCTGGCGCCGAGGAGGAAGATCCAGGCGGGAGTGATCCAGTACCAGAATTGTTGCTCTTCTTCCACGTAGCTGCTTGCAAACATCATTACCCCGTAGAGTATGCTTGTAAAGGTGAAGAAGGTGCTTGCAGTTGTTGGTGGCCAGAGTGTGGGGAATGAGGAGAGCGTAAGCATGATGATGATTGCTGAGAGGATCATGCCGATGACCATGCGAGGGATGTTGTATGAGCTTGCCGTGCCACTCAAAGAGTCCTGGGCGGTGAGCAAGAACTTCGTAATGGCTGCTTGTGCCTCCCTACCCTGCCGCTGGCTTGCTCTTTCATCGGCCTTGCTCTCCGCGAAAGCCCAAAGACAAGCAAGTCGCTGCTCTCCTTCCGGCTTGTCTTCGCATAGTTCGTTGGTCGCGAGCTGGAGACTCTTGAAGCTCGAGACTGCTGCACGGAAGGACTCTTCTCCGTAAGTAGCCTCCACAATCTGTAAAATCTGTTCTGCATTCCTGCGAAGATGCTGGAGTGTGTCTTGTTCAGACGAGAGGCCATCCAGTTCTGGGATCGACACTCCCAGACTGTTACGAGAGATTGGAAGGCCCATCATGCCAGCGAGTGTTGGTATGAGATCGCTCTGCTCGACCTTGGTGTAGTAATGAAACTCTGTCCCTGCCTTTGGTGTTGTAGGACATTCGTACTTCCTACTCTTTCGCATGCCCTTCAGCTTGGGGCTGGCGAACAAAAGTGCTGGCTCCGTCTCTCCAGGTCCACTCCCGCCATGGTTCCCTCCAGCATTCATACCATGATCGCCAGCCATGACAAGCAACGTATTAGCATGATGTGGTTCCCTCTCCATAGCCTCATAAATCATCTTCACAATCCCATCCATCTCCTTCTGTTTCGGAAGCATATTTGGCCCCTGAGGCCCAGTCTTATGCCCAATATGATCCAGCCCAAGGTAATGCATGATCATACCATCCCAATCGTCCTTCTTCAACTCATCAGGCACATGTCTCGTCACATTGTTGTCAACTTCGGTAAAGTCCTGCAAAACACAAAATTGTATAACTCAGCTATGTGTGCTATCAACCACGTACCAGGGCCAGTTCTACTGACCGAAACGAAGAAGCTGCTTGTGCCGTCTACGCGTGAGAAGAAGTCGCCAGGGAAGAGCTTCAGCCAGGTGTCGTCGCCGTAGAAGACCAGTTTCCCACCTTTTGCTCGAATCTGCGCGAGCCATGTGTCTTGTGTGGCGAGAGAGGAGGAGGTGTCACTCTCAGCGAAATTGAGAATCAGATCGAGGAAGGAAGGGACGGAGCCTGTTGTCAGGGCTTTGACACGAGGCATTGTGACTGTTGGAGGCGTGGCATGAGCTGTGAAAGGGATCGCAGCGCCTTCGCGGATCAAGCTGTATGCTCTTAGTAGATGTCCAACGCGTATGCCCATGTTCAATCCAAGTCCGCACCTTTGAGTGAAATCGAAGCCAGAGTCATGGCCGTATACAAAATCGCTGCGCAGCGCATCCACAACCATGAACACCACGCGTTCAAACGCAGCTTCTGGTACCCCTTCGTCTCCATCTTGAAAGGTGGCCAGACCTGGTAAGACGGGCTTGTAGGGGAAGAAGCCAGACGCGAAGACCAGCACGGCGACTGGCAACAATAAGTTGGCCAGGACCAGAGCGGCTTTGCGGATTCCGGATGAGCGCGGCATGTTCGTGAGAGCTGAGATTTGAGCGTCGTCTTACGCCATAGTCGTGTGCAGAGATGAAGACCAAAGGAAAAGAAGAAAAGGAAATGGTAAAGCAGAAAGGTCAATGTTGGGTCTTCGCGATTCGCGCCAAAGGAGGAGTCCGCAAGGTTGTGATCGGCAGCTGGGATTCGGATCCTTCGCGGGCGGGTGGAAAAACGGTAGACTTCGCACTCTGAATAGACCTCATCTTTTACAAAGCCTTTTGATGGAAGTGGTCGAAGCTGCTCTGGGAGAACATTCCCGGCCAAGATAAGAACGACCTGTATGACATTTGGTGTTCGTACTTGATGTTCACGATGTGGCAAAGGAAAGGAAAGGAAAGACAGTCTGAGACGCTGCTCCTGTCAGCTGTCGTCTTGGGTGCAAGATAGTATCTACCCACAAAGTACTCACTCATTCCCTTACGATCACAAGCACCGGAATGATCTCTCCTGATGTAAAGCCTCACTGGTCCGCTGGACTCCTCGCCGTTGGTAGTCTGCCGTGCTGGATACTGGAGAAGGCCAGCCCAGTTTGCTTACCTTGAGAACCAGCTGGCATCTGCAAAGCACTTATACCTACCCTTACAATCACAGCCCTTGGAACGGCCTCTCTTGATGCAGAGCTCTGATTGTTCCACCGGAGAGCTGGCCGTTGCTGCTTTGACATGAAGGAGACTGGATCATCTCCCAGCCACGTCTACTTGGCTTCAGTATCTGATAGCATCTACAGCAGCTCGATCCATTACCTTACGGTCACACTTGCTGGCTTGCTGGCTGCCTCTCTTGGTGTAGCACCCCCATCACAACCAACAGGTCTCCGTACATCGATCGTCGAACTCGATATCTCCGGGAGATGTACTGTACAGTCCAGCCCATACCGACGGCGTGGTGGATAACAAGGACATCAACACCGAAGACACATACAACAACAGACAAGTCACACGAAGATATTGGATGAGAAGAGAAGGCGTGCTCTCGATCCTTTTCATTCATTCGTATCTACTCTGGGTTCTTTGTTCTGGCTCTCTTCTGTACGGAATCGCCGTTCCATCCTAGCCGTCGTCTATCTGGCAAACTGTTCTCAATGTGCAAAAGCCGTAAGGGCGACATGAACAAGCTTCCATCTCTTTCAAGGTGTCAAGGGACACCAACATCTCCCTGTGCTGCTGGGAACAACTCTCCAACGGCCTTGTGAAAGACTGCTATGGTAGAATGTTACGTCGCATGCTAGGTGTAGACCTGGCCGCCGAGGGCGTTGAAGCCGCCGTGGTGCTTAGCCGAGGCGTTGGCGTCCTGCTGGTCGAAGGTGCGCGGAACGCGGGCGTCGTTGCGAGCGTCATTGGAAACGAATCCTCCACGGCCGCCTCCGCGGTTGCCATGGTTGCCTCCACGACCGCCGCCACGACCACGGCCGCGGTTGGTACCGTTGTTGTGGTATGCGGAGCCGCTCTGATGCTGGTAGTTGCCATGGCCATGGCCAAAGGCGTTGGGGTCCATCATTTGCTGTGGTGGGTGGAAGTTCGGGCTCTGAGAAGGTCCCTGGTAGCCGCCGTAGGAGCCAGGCATCGACATATTACGCTGGTAGTCATGCTGCATCTGGTGGGGGTTGCCGCGGTCGTAGTCAGACCGGCCGCCACGGTATCCGCCACGAAGTCCACCACGGCCGCCACGGTTGCCACGGTTGTACAAACGCTCCTCAGGTGACCAGAGTCCGTCCTCTGCGGCACCCTCGACAGATCGCTGGTGCTTGGTGTGGTTGTCGGGGCCAGGGAAAGGACGCTCCTTGCCGACCATGTCGAGCGTGATGAGCTCGGGGAGAGGAGCGCCGTACAATGCCAGCTGGCTGTTGCTGCCGTTGGACGACATCTGGCTGGCGTTCTCCGACTCCTCGACGTCAGCGAAGGTGTACCACAACTTGGCAGTGTAATCTGGGAACTCGGTCATGATGGACGAGTTACGGAACTTCTCCACGAGGCAGTCGACACCCTGGACGGCAGCGTATGAGATGCTGACTTTTCTGTGGCGGTGAGGTCCGGACTTGGCCCAAGACTTGCCGCTGAGGCCTTGGAAGAGAGGAATGATGTCGGCGGCACTCTGGAAATTCATGAAGCCGTAACCGATGTTCTGGTGCTTCTTAAAATCCATGCGGAGGTACGAGAAATCGTACTGGCCGAAGGCGAACTCATCCAGGCGGGTCTTGAATTGCTTGTAACCCCACTTGTTCGGGACGTTGCGCAGCATGATCGTGGTGCGGACGTCGGTACCATTGCGGATGTTGTCAAGGTAGATGTCTGAGTTTGCTGGGTCCTCGTAGTAGTTGTACGGCTGTGGAGAACGGCGATAATCATAGCCATACTGGTTGAAGGACTCCTGGTACAGGTCGCCGCTGCCGTTGCAGTAGCAGCCGGGCTGGGGCACGAAGACTTGTGCCTGTGGATGGAAGCGCATCGAGCTAACAGTTGGAGCAAGAACTGGGTTGCCATTGGCATCTGTGGTCCAGGCCGTACGTCCGCTCGGACTCTCAGTCACGACGCTGTCGATGAGGACCTTCTGCTGTGGCGTCTTGAATGGGGACTTGGCTCTAGTTGGGTCCTCCATTTCCCGAGTGGTGACCTTCCAGGGCTATGTAGCAGTGTCAGTGATTGCATGAGGCAGAGGGAGAAAAGGGGGATGTTGCGGCTTACACGACTGTGGTTTGGGAAGCGAGAGCCTCCATGGGCGATGGCAGCACGAGCGGAAGTGATTGAGTAGTACTCCACGCGGTATTCGATGGTCGTGGATGTCTGTCCAGTCTCCTCCATGGCAGAGACGCTGCCAAACTCGTTGATGCTGTTGTGGATCTCGTCCACTCCGTGAAAGGCACTCAGGTCGCGCACCTTGCCGGTGAAAGTGGCGACAAACACCACCTGGCCGTCGTGGTAGGTGTGGTCGTCCTGGCAATCGTCCTGGCAAACGGCCACAGCAGCGGCGTAGTCGACGAAAGGCACGAACGCGATCTCGAAGGGCAACTGGAGCATTATCAACTGGTTCTCCGCCACCGCAGCATCGCGCATGTCGTCGAAGCAGAGATACATCTTGAGTGTATCTCCCTTGTACGGCGTGGAGTGGCAAGCGCGGGCCTTCTCTCCCCATTGGAACTGTATCACATGTCAGAATAAGCGCAAATCACGGGCATTGAGTGACAAACCTGGGCGGTCATGAGGTCCTTCATCTCCTGAAGGGCGGTCTTCTTGATACCGCTGACGCGGATGTAATGGCCTCCGACCCACTTGTTAGGGCCGGAATCCGTGGAGAACACCGGGCGAGATGGCGACACACTGCCGGAGCGGGTGCCGATCGGGTCTTGCGTGGAGGGACCGTCGTCCGCTGTGCTGCCCAACAGGAGGCATCCCGCAGGGCTGAGCGGGACGGTCTCCTTTGGAGCGCCCTTCTTGGGCGGCTCAGTCTCCTCCGCGCCGCCTTGGAAGGTCTTGCGGAGCGGGGAGGGACGCTTCAGGGGGGCGGCCATGAGCTTGAATTGGCTGCGAGAAATGTCAGTCGGGATTTCGAAGTTGCATGGGAAAGGGGGACTGACTCGACGGCCGAGCGAGAAATGGTGGGGACGGCCACGCGATTGTCGGCGCGGCGGTTGTTGAGGAGTGTGGAGAATGTCATGTTGGCGTTGTGTGATGGTGATGGAGGGGTGTTTGAGTGAGCGACGGGGAAAATCTTGTTTGTGGTGGCCGCGACGGTGAAAATCCGTCTGGGCGTCGGTGCGACGGTGAGCGCGACACTCGCGTGTGGCGACGGAGCTGATATGTCGTGAGCGATGGTCAAAGGCAGTGTTATATTGTCATGCAAGTGTGGGAGGGATGTTGTGGTTCAACAATGTGGGCAAGGTGGTGGTGGTAAGAGAGAGGAAGGAGGCAGGTGTGGAACCTCAGATTTATACTCGCCTCGTGGCAGATTGATGGGCTAGTGAGATCCCTGAAATCCCGCCTTACGGCAATCTACAGGGAAGGCACGACAGGAGGGTGACCTGGCACGCTTCATGCGCGTGGCTCGAGGAAAGTACTATATTTTCTCCATACATGTCGCATATTGCATATAGACGGCAGACTGTTATATGCAAGACCAGCGAGGGTGGAAGACTCCGCCGTGGACACACGCATGGGAGGGGACAACAGCAATCTATGGTTCTTTGTCGCGAGGGGTGATTGCTTCTTCAGCTGTTCAGGGCTCGCGGCGCCGACGTGTATGATCAGACCGCTTTGCCAGGCATTGCTCTTCAATTTCGATATAGTGCCATATAGGGGTTGGCCGCCATCAATTCTCCTCAACGGGTCCATATCCACGAGAAGGGCGAGCGGTCGCAGATGGACGAGCTCTTACTGTTCTGATCGAGCCCAGCCTGTGTGCGACGAGCCTTCTGGTTGGGCATGAGGGATTGGGAGCGGGAGAGATAAGCGAGCACTCTTGTTCTACGAGTCTCTGCTCTTCACGTTCCAACAACACAGCGGCCGGTTATGGTACACCTACTCCTTAGACTCATTCCTGTCCACAAGAACGAGCACCCAGATAGTGACGAGCGATCGAAGGAGGGGACGAGTACCCGAAACAGGACGGCGCTGTTATGTTCAAGACACCTCTGGGCCTCAGCCTTGACAGCCTTGATGTGTTGACGCTGCTGGCCGGCGAACCAGCGTGTCCATTCTACAAACACACACCTCCAACATCTCACACAGGGGCAGGTTATGGTCCACCAACCCAATTGCCTTGTGCTCACGAGAGACGGGCAGTTGGAGGCAGACGTGCGCTTGAAGAAAGACGTACACTTGGAGAGCCGCGGGAACTGCAGCAGGGACAGGCTATTGAGGGACGACGAACTCGTGGAGGAAGGTGCTGTGACCTGTCGACCAAGATAACTAACGCTTTATGTGTCGACGCTGCTGGCCAGCGAACGAGCATGTCCATCTTACGCACACCTACTTCCCGCACAAGAGCTGGTTATGGTCAACGTACTCCTTTAATTCATGTTCACGAGAAACATGCATTTGAGGAGAGAGGTACACTTGAAGAGCCACGGGCGTTTGAGGACGTATAGACTGTTGAAGGAGGACAAGCTCGTGGACGACGGCGCTGTCGGTTCAAGGTAGCTCAGCCATTGTGCATCGATGCTGCTGGCCAGCAAACGAGCATGTCCAATTCACGGACACCTACTTCCCACGCAAGAGCTGATTATGGTCCACCTACTCCTTTCATTCATTTTAACGAGAGACGAGCATTTGGTAAGACATGCAGGCTTGAAGAGAGGCGAGCGTTTGAGGAGGTACAGACTGTTGAAGGAGGACGAGCTCGTGGACGACGATGCTGTGGTTCAAGATAAGCTAGTCGTTGTGCATCGACAATGACAGCGAACGAGCATGTCAGTCTCACAGACGCTTTCTTCTTACCTACCTTACAGGGATCGGCTATGCTACATCTACCCATTCCGATTATGCTCGCGAGCGAGGGGCACTTCGCGAAGGACAGGCGGTTGGAGAAGAACAAGCTCGTGTGGACGGACAGCGCTGTTCGTTCTTGGAGAACTCAGCTTTGATGCAGTAGCCGCTGCTGGTCAGCGATGGTGGACAACGAACGAGTATGTCTGCTTTACAAGCATATTGCTCCCATCTCTCATATAGGGGCTGGTCATAGACTCATAGTACATTGCACTCGTGTGGTCCATGTTGCCGGGAGATGGACATGGGAAGAAGCACAGATGGTGGAAGAAGGACGGGCTCGAGGAGATACAGCGCCGATGAAGAAGACCACACTATATCCAGCTTGAAGACGACAACGTTACTGGTCAGCGACGATGGACAACGAACGAGTATGTCTGGTTGAAAGCCATATCCTAAACATCTCCCATATAGGGGCTGCTAAAACTAATCTCATTTGTCTCCACCATTTTCTCAGTGGACGCGCAGTTGAAGAGGTTCAGGCGCTTGTAGAAGAATGAGCTTGAGGAGATGACGGCGCCGTTCTGGTCAAGAGCATACTGTATCCAGCATGAACGCGCCAGGGCTGATAGACGAACAGCGGATGAACATTTCTGTTCTACAAGCTTTCAAATCCTGCCTCTCGTATAGGGCTCTTCTCGTTCAATCGGTCTATATCAGAAGACGGGCACTTGCAGAAGGATGAAGGTTGTTCAGTTCAAGAGAACGCAGCAGGTACTTCTCGACGCTTCTGGTCGAGGATGGTAGACATACAGGGCATCGACATCCTATACGACAGCTGTTCCTGGATCACGATTCTCATCAAATCAACAATATGCTTACCAGAGAGACGGGCGATCAAGTAAGGACGAGCACCTTCCAGAAGTAGGGACACTATTCTCTACATGACAACCAAGAGGTATGCAGAGATCGCCGTTCTTGGTCTGAGATCATAGAGACACAAATACGCATGTTCGGTTTCGCAGGCATTGGCCGTTCACACAGCAGCTGGTTACGATGCATCCTCTCCATCGATCACGACCACCATCCTCACGAGAAAGACGAGCACTCGATGAAGGACAGGCGCTGGAAGAAGAATATATACCGTTCTTACGGGACAACCAAGAGGCAAGCAGAGATCGCTGCTCCTGGCCGAGGGTTGTGGAAGGACAAATAATCTTGTCTGGATTCTGAAAGCAGATGCTGCTTGTACAACCGCTGATTACGATACATCTGTTTCATCGGTTGCGACTACCACAGTCCTGAGAGAGATGAGGATTCGAGTAGGACGAGCGCTTTCGAGAAAGAGGGACGTTGTCCTTACAGGACAATCAAGAGCTATGGAGGCATTGTCGCTCTTCGCCGAGGTCCTTGGAGAACCTAATGGGCGTACTCGGTTCACAGGCATGGCTTCTACCATCTCAGATACGGATCAGGGGACAAGTCTTGCAATTGCAATTGATCCGTCTTCATAAGGCAGTTGGCAATTGAAGAAGGACAGGGGCTTGAAGAAAGACAGGCTCTTGAGGAAGTAGGAGTACTTGGAGGAAAAAGACCGCTACAGCATCGAAGACAGTTCAGCATGCATGCGTTGACGCTCATGGCTGAAGGTGACGGAGAGTTGAATAAGCACGTCGATTCACAAACATGGACTTACCCCCTCTCCTGTGTACCATGGTACAACTCATGCAGTTGGTGCACCTTCACAGGAGAGACTGGCAATTGTATAGAGATGTGCGCTCGGAGAAGGACGAATGCTTGGAGAAGGATGCACGGTATGCCATTGTCAATTGAAGACAGACCAGCCAGCATGAGGCGTCGACTCTTATGGTTGGAGATAACCGCGAGGCGAACGATCACATCGGTCCTCAGGTTCTGGCTCCCCACATGCGGGTCTGGCATGTCACAACTGACTTATGATCCTACTCCCTATTGTCTATATTCACCCCTGAGACAGGCGCTCGAAGTAGAAGTAGCCTTGCTCTTTCATGTCCAAAGCTACCCACCACGCAAACGTTGACGCTGCTGGTTGAAGAAGGGTTGAAAGAACATGTTTGGTTTGTATAGACACTATCTTCTCGTCTTGGCGACGGCGACGGTACATCTCTTCGTTTCGTTGCATAGATTCGAAAGAGACGGGCGATTGTAGAAGTGATAACGCTGCTCTTCCATGTCCAAAGCTACCATTCGTTCATGCGTAGCTGCTGCTGCACCAAGGGGAAGGTGAAAGAGAAGGTTCGTATCGTATGAACAGTATGTTCTCATCTCGGCGACGGCGGTTGGGTTGGTGCAACTCAGCAAACAGGTGTTGGCGTACAATCGAAGGAGGATCGAAGGAGCTTGTTCGTTCCGCAGGCGCTGTAGGTTTGTTTCGGGAACAGCGATGGTGTATCTCGTCGATCTGTTGGATGGCGAAGCAAGAGGGAGACGCTCGAGGAGGAAGGGCCGGCGTGGACGCTGAGGGAAGGAGAGGTAAAGAGGTAAGAGAGCGTGTTCGTTCGACAGGCGTTGTAGTCGTTTCGGGGCGACGATAACACATCTTGTATTGGATGGCTGCGAGAGAGACAGGCGCCTCAGGAGGGAAGCCACCGCGCTGCCACTTTCCAGAGCTGTCCAATACGCAGGTTTTGACGCTGATTGGGGGAGAGGAGAAAGAGCATGTTGGCTGCATAGGCGTTGGGTAACTCATTACGAGGCCGGCGATTGTAAGACTTCCATTGTCGTTCGTCGAAAGGGTGCAGGGAAGAAAATCGTTTGAGAAAGAAGGGCCGCCACTCTGCAACGGTAAAGCCAAGCCATCATCTAGGCGGTGACGATGCTGGCTTTGGAAGATGGAAAGGACGATGGCATTCCATTCAGGGGCTGATGATGGTAAATCTCGTCGCCTCGTTGCGTTGCTTTGATGCAGACAGGCACTTGAAGCGCGGATATTAGCTTCTATTCTATCAAGAGCAAGACCAAAATGGAAGCAAGCCGGTATCTAAGGTAATCAGTAACACATCTGGCTGAAGGGCAGGTGGAAAGGGCGGGGACATCTCACATTCAGACTGCCAATCTCACACCCCATTGATTTTTACACGCCTCGACGGGCAAGAGAAAAAGAGCGAGAGAAGACGGACTACGATTGCAACGACCCAGCACGTTCGGCATCAGCATCAGTCCTTGTGGATGGAACAAGGAGGAAGATGGAAGGACTTACGACATCCTATGCAGGACTCTGCAATCTTACACCCCATCGATTTTCGTATACATCTCAGAACACAACTGACCGCAGCGAGATAAGGTAGGCTGCGTTCTGGTACTCCCTCAACGAGGCAGCACGTACGGCGCCAGCATCAGTCTCCTCGGTTGCATGGAGAAGGGAGAGCAAACAGGGACTTTCGCTTCCCTAGCAAACATTATACACAGGCTGGCGATACCATGCCCTGCTGGTATGGCCTATGTCTCGGAGAAGAGGAGAGAGGCGGACAGTCACAAAACACACGAGTGCTTTTCTCACACGTCTTCGACGAGTGGACAGGTTCGGCTTCATCTCCTCTGGCGGGAGGGGAAACAGCTTTGAGAACGGTACCCTCGTTTAGCAGGCCACTACTTCTTGCACAGAAGCCTGTGATAGCATGCCATATCGCATGGATTTTTTATTCCAAGCAGACACGCAGAGAGAGAGAGAGACAATGAAAGCAAGCAGACTGGTGTTTACTCCCTTGTTCAACGAGCCAGCGCGTTGGCGTCAGCTACTCTGATTCTATTTCCAGCTGCAGGGCAGTGGACGATCCTTGTTCGTAAATACCCCGACAACTGGCCAAGGACGATTTTGACACCCCAAAAAGTCTGATTTTTCTTCCACTCGAAGCGCAAGAACTGGTATATTAGGTTCACCTCCTTGCAAAGAAGACAACCCCTTTGATCCGATGGATTCAGCTGGACACATTGCATCGTCAAGACGGCGTCAGCTGCGACGGTGTCTCGGACGCGAGGGCGATGAGCATGCTGAAAGTCGAGGACTGAGTACTCCTGGACGGTTTTATGGCCGCTCTCACTTGAAGCACAATGACTTGTATACCAGATTCAATTCCTCTCAGGGAGGAGAACAGCTGGTTCGTTAGGCCTGAAAGACCAAACCATTACAAGCTCCATTTCCAACTCCGTGCACGATGCTTGGTCCAACTCTGCGGCTCAGACACGACAGACTTGGCGGTCTTGTCAGCTGGGTCTTCCCTTTCACTCGAAGTGGAGCAGTTCTTATACCAGGTTCACGTCCTTCTGGCGCAGAGAGAGCATTAATCCGTCTTGCTGCATAGATCAATCTATTACTGGCATCCCTGCCCATACCCGAACGAAAGAACGACGGAACCACTACGTTCGGGAACAACGATCGATTCCCTCCTGTCAAACGATTTTCCTCCTTCACATGAAGCGCAACTTTGGGTATACTGCAGAATGATGAAGGGCTATGCCTGGCGCGTCAGCGTCAGGGGTACAAGACAATATGCCGGCGGAAGCATTTCCTGGGTAAGATGCGGACACTCAAAATCATGGGCAGCTCTATGCTAGCGCTTCGATGATTGCTACAAGTACACTCGTTTGGTCGATTCACCTCTTTCACATGATGCACAACTTTTGGTTTATTCTATTCGACTCTCACCATGAGGGCGGCTGATTCCCTAGGCTCAATGAATTAGGCCGATGCACTGTACGGCGGTGCCAGCTCCACGACGCTGCCTAAGCAATAGGGACAGTGGCATGGTCGTGGACGACGCTGCGAGTTGCTTGTGACATCTGAGATATTCCGAGCACTCTGAACTCCTCTTTCACATGATGCGCAAACTTCGATATACCCCATTTGACCGGCTAGTAAAGGAGAACGGCTGGTTCGCCAGAGTCAGGAGAACAGGACAACACGTCGTAGAATGGCGTCAGCTTCTGCGATGCTGCTTGGGCAAGAGGGAGAACGAAGCGATCAAGGGCGGCGCTACGAGTGACATACGACCTCTGGGATACTTCGGGAGGTCAGACCTCCTCTTTCACATGGAGCGCAATATCTGGTATACTAGAGCCCGATGCAGCATCGTGGTGGAAGGGGGAAAGCTGGTCCACCGGCATTAGCTCGAATCGTTCCAACAGTGCTTGCAACGATCTTCGGACGAGCGCGAGACCAGTATGGGCATTGACTGCGCTACGATCGAGATATGACCTTTCAATTTGCCGGGCAGTCTGATTTCCTCTATCACATGAAGCGCAACATCCACTATACCAACAATCCGTATAGCACCACGTTGAATGGAGCATTGCCGGTTCGTGGGGTACGTATGGAACCATTACGGAAGCGCCAGCGACGTTTATCACTTGGGCTTAAGACCGTCATGCTGTTCCGGGGCGTTACGGTTGGCGTATGATCTTCAAAACATTTGGGCAGGCTGATCTCCTCTTTCACATGAAGCGCAATGTCAACTATACCGATTTCGGGTACAGCTTCGCGATGAAGGAGAGCCGCCGGGTTGGCAGGATCAGTCCAAAGCATTGCAACACAACAGCAGGGCTGTCTGGACAAGCGCAAACAGACGTGCTCAATAGCAGGACTGCGATGACCGCAAGAGGGTCGACATTTTGTGGGAAGCCAGATCCTCCCTTCTACGTGGAGCGGAACATCTACTATACTGTACACAGGTATAGCTTCATCATATATGGGGATGGTTGGTCCGTAAGGAGTTTGATCAATCCAATACACCAGCGGACGACGCTGCTTGGACTGGAGCGAAACAAGTATGTTCGTTGACAGCGCTACGGTGAAGACATCAACATTAAAAGATCCCTGGAATTCTGATCTTCGCATTGGCAAGAATCGCAGACCTCGATTTCCTATTTACGACCTCCAGGAACACTGCAATCGTTGGTTCTCCAGGCTCTGGCTCAAACCAAAGGCATTACCAAAACGTGTTCGACACTGTATGAGCAAGAACAGGGTGTGCAAGCTGCGTTGGCAGCTCTACGATGGGAGTAACACCATGGATTTTTTTTCGGGCAGTTTTATTCTCCTCTTTACGAGAAGCGCAAACTTCAACTTAATATTTGCTACCTTCAGGGCTTGCTACCTCCGGGGCCAGGGATATTGGTAATTCGCCATGCTCAAGCTTGCCCCAAAGCCATTACATCAACTTCCACGAAGCTGCTGGAACACCACCTTACATCGACGAACTCACGATGCTTCAGGAACGAGCCGACGAAGGTGCTTCTACACGAGCAGCTCAATGGATATACGACATTCACGACCTTCTAGACAGCATGGAACTCACTTGTTGGATTGCGAGACCGAACTCAAACCAGTAGACCACCGTTCACAACGATACCGCGACGAGAGCGAGGACGAGCAGCCTCTGCACAAGCCTCACGAGCCCCACAAACATCATACGCAAGCCATAGCCGCTTTAGAAAGAAGGAGGACAGATTTATTGGATACATTCAGCTGAAGACAGCTTTACTTTGTCTGGCCACGAGGGCGACAATTATCATGGCAAGTGCTACGGTCGCGATGAAGTACCTCAAGTAGATGCGGGGCGCAGAAAAGCTTGGGAGAATATCTCTGGGCCATCGATTTGTTATCTACAACTCTTGAGAAGATGCGCTCTCATGAACGTCATGGAAGACCGACGGGACGAAGGACCGAGGCTCATGATGAAGGCTTTATCTGCCTAGGAAGCATGGCAGTAGATACACTGTATACAAGAGAAGGAAGATCTTGGAAGATCACAGTCATATCGCAAGCAAAAGGCTCAGGCAGATATACCCCTGTCAGCGGATTTGAAAGGCCACGGGACCATGATCGTTCGTAGGACGATGAAGAAGATACTCCTGGCATACCACTTAGTTACAGGCTCTGGAAAACCATACAAACGTTGCTCAAAGCCTTGTCTTATCGAGAGTCTGGCTCTGGAAATTAAAAGCAATACAGATTGCTGTACCTGCTGCAGCGTTCTCCGACGTCCGTCTTCACCTCTGCACTTCTTACCGCTGCCTCAAAGCGTGCGAGTGTAATTCAATGATCGTATCATGATCCTCATTGGCTGGGGGAAGCGTGCAAGCCGCTATTGCTTGCCCAATTTTTTATACCCTTCCGACCGGAGGACCATCCATCCCATAAGGTATCCCAGCATTTTTCCTGCCTCATCTGGCACCTCCTACTGCTTTTTCGGACATAAGAAAGTTGATTGCAAGCGTCAAATCGCTCTTCTATCCGCTAAGAATTCCATAGAAGCGCCCCTGAGCTGATTCCACCGGTCTCCGTCAAATGTACCTTGTATCCAATCTTCTCCACCGGTATCCTTCCGCCTTCTCTCTGCTCTTTCTATGGATATTTCTCGTGCCAGACTTGCGTCTTCACACCGCCAACGTTCTCGGTATGCTTGTGGTACCCTGCAGCACTCCTGAGGGCTGCTCCTGAAGCTCTTCCGTTGCCTTGCGAGGTGCCTTCCCCTGTCCTGTTCTCAAGCCTCCTACCTGTTCTTCACAATTCGAATTGGAATGCGAGCGGCGCGAGAGGTTGCATCGTTTCCACATGTCCGCTCAGAGCTTCACCTCGTGTTGTTCTCCCAGCGCAGAGGGCCTTTTATCGTCCAGCAATCAGCAAAGGTCGTTCCCGCCATAGCTGTAGCTGGAGGAGCAGCATAACGGAGTCGAAAGAGTACTTATCAAGCGCCAAGTGGCGTAAGACAGACTGTATCATGCCTGATCTCACAGCGTGTGATCATTTCAATTCGATTCGAGGTTCTCCAGGGCGAGTGGTATGTTAATGGCAGCAAACGATCGGTGGCCGTCGAATCTTCTTGTTCGCGTCAGTCTCCTCCACGTGTTTGCATTGGGAGCCACATGTACCTTCCGCATAGGTGTCTCGTCCGGGAACATCCATCTACCTAGGTTTCCCATGACAAAGTAAGGAAAGGACGTCGTAGGCAGTCCTAGTATTTGTGATTGTGCTGACCATGCACCTTACCTTCGCAGAGACCTAGCTGCACTTGCTCTGGAGACTCCATGCACCTTCCTCAGTTAGGATTCGTCTGGAAACATTCACTTACCCATATTTCCCACGCGAAGGTAGTGAGGTGAGATTGGGGCCAGTCGTGTGCGTCGTGGTGCCGATGGTGGTGCACCTTGCTTTTGAAGATTCCTTCACTTTGCACGTCGGACTCGTACCTGCTCATCCTCTGGAAGCTCCATGTACCTTCCTCATCGTGGTTTCGCCTGAAGACATTCACGTACCTGCTTCTTTTATAGGAAGGTATTCAGGGGAGGTCAGGGGTAGTCGTTGGTATTGTGGTACTGCTGGTGTCTCTCCTTCTGTTTGTGGGCTCTGACGGGCGAGCTCGTGGGCTCGGTGAGAGCTACCGAGTGCTGTGTAAAAGGCAGTAGCGGCCCGGCAATGTGGAATGGGCAAGCATCTCTACTCAGGCTTTTGCTGGCCACGCACGCTTAAATGGCATGTTGGGCTCGAGAAAAATCAGCGCAGCTGCTACATGAAGAATAGATGGGTCCTTGGAGTCGAACAGAACTATTTGAGGCAGTCTAGAGTCTTCGGGGGCTTGCTCAAAACATTTTGGTATATCTATTCTGGCAGGCCCGTACTAGCGTGGTGCTGCGGGAGCTTAATTTTTGTGGGGCTTTCTGAGATCTGGGAGCTCGACAGCTGCCGGAGAATTTGGGAAGATCCGTCTTTGGGAATCTTACAGAATCTTGACTGGTCTTCCAACTTTTTAAATCCTTTGATTGACCCATCAAATATTGAAACAGGAACTTGCTTGCAGGAATCTGGACTCCCCTGAATTAAGAGCATACCTTCACCTGGGACATGCCATACTGCCCACGATACTGTCAGGAACGCTCTTCTCAGAACATATGCCTCGATATGCTGAGTCTGGAGCATCGCCTCCGTATTAATGCTACATCGCTGGAGTCAAGGAAGCATAAGGATCAAGCGAGCATCCAACGCAAGACCATGAAATACTACGACTCTGTCCAGAAGCCCTCCCGAGCCGTCTCGGCAATCTTGGCTGTACTTCATTCAAGGCAACAAGGTTCTGGTTTGTCTTGCCACTGTGCCAGCTGAACATTCCTGAGACAAAGGAACGACCGCTGCCGGAAGCACTGAACTAACAAGTCTGCCAGACCGCGGCGGAGGCCAGAACATCCATCATTCGAGAGAGGAAGTGGTAGCAGTGTCTCGTCTGCTTTATAGACGTCGCGGAGCTCCAGCGGGAACGAGGAGCAGCCTATAAGAGGAGCAGTCTTGCCATTAATATACCGCTGATACGCTGCAGATTCTCTCAAGAAGAAGACGAGACTCGGGATCGATTCAGTCTGGTCCGGAAGATGAGTATAAGAGGGTTTGCACGAGGGCATACGTGAAATCAGCATAGATATACACTCAATCTACTGCTCCCTATCGCCCGCAAGACATGTTCGGAAGCCTCCGAGGTGGACGGGGACCAGCAGACAGTCAGACTTCTCTCGAGACGAAAGACATCATCTCGATTAAAGCCTCAGAAGTACCAGACACACCCCGCCGAGATTCAGTCTCCATGTCCGGCAGATCCTGCTACTCATCCCTGAGATATGCACATGGTCAAATATCCAGCCTGCTCGCAGTATCGGCCAGGACAATAATACCAGATGCAGCCCATGGCATGGAAGAGAGCTGCATTGTATCAGACCTCGCCCTGAACCAAAGATGAGAAAACGTTCATGCCGCAATTCAGGGCGAGGTTTCCTATGAGGAACTGAGAACCCGTTACGCTATATAAAGCAGACACGCTCGACTCCCCTGATTATGGATGTTTTCAACCTAGAACCACACCTGTCTTAGCGAAAGCTTCAGATAATGCATGGCTCACTACGCTCTCCAGCTTTACGTCAAAGCATCTGGAAGGACTGTAGCAGAGCTCCTTTGCCTATTGGCGGCAACGTCATACCCGGGAAAGCCAACATCCCTCGGTAGTAGATCCACCACTTTCTTAACCAGGAGTCGAACAAGATCCAGCATGACTAAACGATACGAAAGCATCGTCAAATAGGCCCGAAGTGTAGATCTTCCCGTTCAGTTCTCAGCACCCATCCGATTCTTCACATCGCAAACATGGCTAAACAGCTCGTACTCCGCGGCAACCTCGAGGGCCACTCCGGCTGGGTCACGTCGCTCTCGACCTCCCTGGAGAAGTACGGACTTTCAACATCCACCAACACCTCCGATGCGTACTGACAAGCTTCCGCCAGCCCTGACATGCTCCTCTTCGCTTCTCCTCTAAGGTCAATCTACATTCAGGGGAAGCTCGCTTCTTCCAGTTATCTGCTTCTCTCGCGCTTCCTGGACATGGAGCAGTGTCTCATACCCACCCTATTCATTCTAATATTTTCATCTCACAGTCTACAGTGCCTGAGCGGCATGTTGACGACTTTCGCCAACTTCTGCAGCCCAACATACTTTCCATGAAAAATGCATCTCACTGCAAAGTAATGCTCTCCAAACGAGAGCATAGATTTCTCTATCTCATGGGAAGTTGCTGACAATAGAACAGATGACCTATAGAAGAGACGAGACTCTGGAGTAAGTAGAGACTTGACTTCCATTGTCCTTTGCCCCTGGCGCAAGCACATCAATGGAGGGTCATAGCTTTTCTAACGCGCCGCGTGAGATCACTCTAGATGGCTACCGAGTACAAGATGAAAGATGCATGCCCAAGGAGAACTGCTAATCATTCACTCGCTCAATCGCTGTCATTCATTAATCGTAATCATTCATTCAATCGTAATCATTCATCAACAATCCCTCCTTTCAATCCTTCACTTACGCTTGTTGACGTAAGCGTATTTCTGTGGGTCGCTCTTTCCCACTTCCTCCCTGCCACAACCATGCAAGATCATCTTTGCCATGAGCTCTCGCTCCTTGCCACTCTCGATCCGTTCCTTCCTCATCTCCGTCAGCTCCTTGTCCATCTCCAACATATCTCGCTTTTGGCGAGCTCCTTCATTCATCTGCGCTTCCAATTGCGACTTTAGATTCTGCATCTGCCGCTGAGATGCTGTACGACGCGCTCCTTCCTTCGTCTGTGCTTCCAATCGTTCTTTCATCTCCATCCTCTCCTTCTTCATCTCTGCTCGTTCCTTTTTCAATTCTGTCCGCTCCTCCTTCATCTCCATACGTTCCTTCTTCATTTCAGCCCTTTCCTCCTCGAATCTCGTCCGTTCCTTCTCCATTTCCAGAATATCTCTTTCCCTCTGAGCTATTTCCTTCGTTTGGGCGTCCAACTGTGCCTCCAAATCCCGCACTTGCCGCTGGGAAGCCTCAAATTGATTCGTTCCTTCGATCAAATGCTTTTCCGAATCCTCCCGCTCCTTCCTCATCTCCGCATCCAACTGCTTCTTCAGATCTTGTACCTGGCGCTCATAGCCGGCAGCGATCTGACGAAATTCTGCCTTCAAATCCTCCATCTGTTTTTGAGAGGCAGCAGCGAGCTGACTCCTTCCCTCTTTCATGTCGGTGTCGAATTGTGCCTGCAGTTCCGCTTGTTCCTTCTCCATTTGTGCATCTAATTGTGCATCTAGCTCCTTCTCCATTTGAGCTTGTAACTGCGCCTTCATTTCTGCTCGGTCCTGCTCCATTTGAGCCTTCATCTCGCTGCGCTCCTTTTCGATCTGTAATCTCATCTCTGCTCGTTCCTTCTCGATTTGTACTCTCATCTCCATTCGTTCCTTCTCCAATATCGCATTGAGATCCATGCGTTCCTTCTCGATCTCCTGCGGCTCCTTCTCTCCAACATCACCCATCAAAGCTTCCATATTCTCCGTGAAATCGCTAAGACTATCAGCATCGGCAGGCGCAGCGGCACGCTCCTTCCTTCCTCGCATCCATGCATCCATGTTGAGAGTGAAATCGCTAGGTCCCTCGATGTTTTCGGATGGTATTACATCCTTTCGTTGCTTTCTGCTGCTTCGTGGGTCGCTCCTACTTCTTGTGTGGTATGCTGCGCGTGGAGATGGAAGGGGCGATGTTTCTGTTGTGTCGTTGCTTCCTCCCAGCGCATCGAGATCGAGGGAGTACTCTGAGGCAGGGCGCATATGAGCGCGGGTCGGTGGGCTGGACTGCATCATTTCTGCTGTTTATGTGGATCGATGTTGCTGTTTGATGGGTCGTTCTTGTTGTGTGTATGGGTCGATCCTGCCTGCTGTGTGGGTTGTTCTTGATGTCGTGAGGTGATGAAAGTCGACAGGGATCTGTTGATCAACAAACGGGAAGGCGGCCCGAGATCCCGTTCTTGCCAAAACGCGTGGTCAGCGCGTTTTGGCACGAACGCTCGATCTCTACCAATTCACGAGCGACATTGCCAATCCAAAGGATGCTAATACTCCTAGGGTCGATTGTTTTGCGGAGATCGCATAAAGGCTTCTAATGCTCTGGCTATTGCTCTATAGGTACTATCCTTGTCTCCACTCTTCCACCTATTTTCGATTTTTGTAAATCGCTTTCTATTCCCGCGGGCGGCGAATACTAAGAACGAGGATGAGAGCGAGGAGCGACGCGACCTGCTTTTGCGAGAACAGCAGGACAAGTTCCGATCCGTCTGGGCGATCCTGGACCGATAATTCTCTGAAATAGAGAGCGTTCATCGCCGCCTTCGTCGCCTCGATCAAACTCACCAACCGTGGGTTCGTCGAGCGAGTATTGCAGCTCGTGGCATCGCAGGGCTGGACCAGGTGTGCCGATCTCCTTGGGTCGGACTGGGAGCAGGTGGTCTTTGAGCGGAAGCCTAACGGCACTGCAGACCCGCCTCTGTTCTCCTTTGCGGATCGCATGCTGTTTCAGCGGCTTGCAGATTGGACACGGGGTGTCTTGAGCAGGGCGGATTGAGGCGTGGCCTAGGATCGTGTGGCGAAGGATCGGGTCAGGACATCAACATATCCTGTATAACATTAGGTACTAAAACGTATTTCCTCCTCCTTAGACGAGTAAGGAGACCTCGGCCAAGGCACGCCGTACGAGATTCAGCCGCAACCTCCGAGCAGCCATTATCCATGAATATAAATGGTCTTTTTGTCGCAACTAAATACCAAAGTGGAGATTATCGCTAGAATGTGAAATCTAGTCTAATAGCTCTGTCCAGCGCGCTACACACGGCCTTTAATAACAGCTATCCTGCGATCATATACAGCTTAGCATTTGCCTTCCAAGTATGCAATAAGAACAAGGTAGCGGTATTCTCCATCTAGATGTTAGACAAGCATGTTAAGTACAGATGTACAGGCAAGGGACACGCTTTAACATTAAGCGGATTTGTGCTTCGCGGACGTGTAATATGCACGTCTTTCTTGAGGTCTGGCAGCTTGAGGTGTTTGTGAAAGAGTCTCTAGGCTTGGTCGTTCTGATGTAAATGGATCATCGAGTCGAAGTCTATGCGATCCTTCCTTAAAGGCCTGATTTCTTACGTCCCCTTGATCAATCTGACTTTTTTCTCTCTGCAATATGTAAGTCTCTTATAATCGACGAATCTCCTGGCTTTCCTAGTCGATGTGAGTTTCCTTTCTGCACAAGCTCCGAATATAACAGAACTCGATTTACGAAAGAGCCTCTCACTAGATCTTGTCCTTAGCTCCGCATCTTTAGATACGGATGGCAGCACCACGTACTCAGTTCCCGTGAAAAACACTGTACGATACGCTCGTCTGTTGGATCTCTATTTATCTACCGTATTGTCTACTCCCTCAGACCCTCCGTACTGCATATTGTACTACATGTGCTAGTAAGTTGGATGTACATTTAGATGCATAGCATTGACAGAGATACTGAACGATGAGAGTTACCGACACACCTCGAGCATTGTCTCCATCGCAGCCAGCGGCGATAACTCTTTAGACGTGCAATATTACTTCACATATCAAAGCTACTTAGGCAGGTCGGCCCAAAGAACAGTATTCCTCTTTGCGTATCCGCCAATGCGCTCGAAAGCAGTCATTCTACCCACCCGGTGTTCAATAGAGTCTACTGGCACTGTTCTTCTGCTCTTGCATTGCAACCTTTTGATCAGAGGTCGCGCACGTTGGTGGTGGTGATGTTTGTGAAGAAAGCGGTAGTGAAGTTTACGAAGAAAGTGATGGTGACGGTCCTTGTTGTCAGCTACTATCGTGTAGATGTCCGTCGAAGGTGGCGAAGTGATGACAGGGAGAAAGGCGAAACAGAAGGACTGTTACTGCAGTGGAAGTGGAAGGCTTGATTGATACACGGCTGGTAAATTGTTGGTGTGAGAGTATGGAAATTGGTTGATCCTGTCGAAGAGAAGCATGCAGTCGCATCTGAAACGATGGCGGTGTTGACGTTTAGTATAATTAGCACGCAGGTGTTGATGTTGTGTATATCTTCCAGAGACCGGGTTGTGATGCATGCACTGTAGATATATATGAAATATGGACTGCTTGTAGCCAGATGTACAAGATGGTGGAGCGAGGGGAGGTAGGGCTTAAGGAGGTTTTGCTCGCAATCGGCTACTTTTATGCTTGCTTGCTCACTGCTTTCTAGTCAGCGTTTGACACCCACATGCGCTAGCGAATCTGTCTACCTTACTCGGGATTCTTCTGTTGGTATCGAGATCGATGTATGTGCACTAGCATGCAGGATCCAGCTCGTTCTGGTGACTTCTCCGTTTACAGCAACATGCTAGTAGAGTTGATCAGAGAGTTCATTAACTCGATGCCAGCACGTATGAAGGCTGTTGTTGAAGCTAATGATGGCCACACAAAGTGGTAGTGTTTGCGAGCTAATCTCCTTTGTATAGATATCTCATTTTTCCTTTGTTGTATGCAGCTATATAGACCGTCAAACCCTTAACAACACCTTTTCAAAATCCTTGGCAACAACACGAATATCGATAAAGAGGTGAGGTTGCACTGAGAGGCCTCCGATTGGGCCTTCAATCCTCAGACACACCAACCTATTGCAGTAAAGGGCGACTCTTGACCCATGAATCAAGCCCTTGCAATACCCTTGCTTCTCCACTGTTCCGCACTCCGATGCGCGAAGTTACGCCTAGCGGTCTCGCGTCGCGTCTGGGTATTGTGGGCCGCACAAGTTGCTTCGCAGTGCAATGGAAGCTCGACGCGTGATGACTTGCACTCAGATTACGCCTAGCGGTCTCGCGTCGCGTCTGGGTATTGTGGGCCGCACAAGTTGCTTCGCAGTGCAATGGAAGCTCGACGCGTGATGAGAGCTTCGCAAAAGCCTCGACGTAGGCCCACATAGCCTCCTTGATGTCGTCCAGGTCACGGCCCTTGTCAGAGCTTCGCAAAAGCCTCGACGTAGGCCCACATAGCCTCCTTGATGTCGTCCAGGTCACGGCCCTTGTCAGAGCTTCGCAAAAGCCTTGACGTAGGCCCACATAGCCTCCTTCATGTCATCCAGGTCACAGCTCTTGTCAGAGCTCCGCAAAAGCCTTGATGTAGGCCCACATAGCCTCCGTAATGTCATCCAGGTCACGGCTCTTGTGGGCCGCACAAGCTGCTTCGCAGTGCAATGGAAGCTCGACGCGTGATGAGGCGGTGTGATTGACAGCGCACGACGACTTCTTGCAGTCGGCATCACAGGGCCTTCTCAAGCTCCTGATTAGGAGCGATCTTGCAGTCGGCGTCACCAAGGGCCTTCTCCCAGGCGGCGTCGGCGGAGAGGTCACGTAGGCCCACATAGCCTCCTTGATGTCGTCGAGGTCACGGCTCTTGTCAGAGCTCCCTCCTTGATGTCGTCGAGGTCACGGCTCGGTGTTCTCCTCGGGGGACTCTGGCCAGTTCTCGGTCATGCCCTTGCGGCGTGGTTTAGCGGAGAATTGGAAGGAGATGACGAACTCCTAATCAGGAACGCCCTGTAAGTTGACGATGGTCTGAGTGTCGGCTACTTCCTGGGACTTGGCGATCAGGTACGTCTTGCAGTCGGCATCGCGGAGGGCCTTCTCGAGCTCCTCCCAGGTGAGGTCCGCAAAAGCCTTAACGTAGGTCCACATCGCCTCCTTGATATCGTCGAGATCACGGCTCTTGTCAGAGCTCCGCCATATCCCTCGGGCTTCTCTGGCTCCTCGCAGTCGGCCTTGTTGTGGCCTGTGAAAATGGTCAGTCATGTGATGAAGTAAAGTGAAGTGGTGGACAGCTTGCCTTCTTGGCCACTGTTGAAGCAGGCGCCATATCCCTCGGGCTTCTCTGGCTCCTCGCAGTCGGCCTTGTTGTGGCCTGTGAAAATGGTCAGTCATGTGATGAAGTAAAGTGAAGTGGTGGACAGCTTGCCTTCTTGGCCACTGTTGAAGCAGGTGCCATATCTCGAAGCCGGCGTCACCGTTGTCCCAAGTGGAGGCAGTCATGTTGGCGCGGAAGGCCATCGTCGCCACCACGGGGACCATCACCATTGGTCGGCCTTGTTGTAACCTGTTGGCCATGTCTGGCTTGCGTTTTTGACGTTCCCCGCCAGGACCGTCGGGTTTGCCAGTTGTGGCGCGCGCCCGATATACACCGCGGGCTCGGTGGTGATGCACAAAAAATGCAGCTTTCTGTGTTAGCAAGATGCTCAAGGTAGGAGGTAGTAGGGACTGATGCTCACTCCACATGTCTGTCAGAGCAGTGCTCCGACGAGTAGATACTGTTTGTCGCTGTCGCTCGCTGGACTGGCGTTGTCGTCAATCGAGCTCCATTGCCCCAAATCAAGCCCATCCAAAAGAAGACCAAGTCCATGATCGGCAAATGGAGACCCTCTGATCGTTTGCCCTCTCGTCGACAGCTTTGTTCCGGCAAATCGCTCATGGTTGCAGCATGTAATCGCTGCCGGAGAGCGTGGGCTCAGAAAGATGCTGAAAACGAAGATATGAGCAACATTCTCCATAGATCTGCAAATATCAGCTAACAAGCAAAGAGGGAATCCCAGAAACACGCTCCAATCTTTCCCAAAGAGAACTCCACGCAACCCAAACACAAAAAAAGAGAATGCACCCTCCTCATCCTCAACTAAACATAACAGCCTTCCGATCCAGCGGCCTCCCATCAGCACCAATTCCCTCCCTCCCAAACCTCCTCTCAACCCAAATTCTCCTCGCCTCGTCAAACCCGACCCCTCTCCTTTTCATAATAATATAAACTTCCCTCTTCGCATCCTCATCCAGTCCTGCCCTCGAATCCTCGCCTTCAATATTCGATGCAAGGTCAAAGTTGGAAGAGTGTAGGCCAGCTTCGGCGTCTTCCTGAAACGAGGTGGGGACACGGGAGTAGCGGTAGGAATCTATCCAGTTTGTGAGGGAGTCGGAGATGTTGAAGAGGAATTCGGGGATTGGGCCTGGGGCGGTTATGTAGGGGATTGGAGGGGCGTGAGGTTTCCACGTATTTCGGGTGGCGTAGAGGACTATCAGCTTGTTAGATTTGGAAGGTTTTGATTTGGGACGATCGAGGAAATACCTGTTGCTGCTGCTAGGAAAACGAAGAGGATTGAGTAGAAGAGGAGCATCTTGGCGATTGGCGTTGTATTTGGCTTGTTGTATAGAAGTGAAGGGGGTGTGATTTCGCAGGGCTAGACGGCCCGCAGCTCTTCTATCACAACATGCGCGAGTTGGGAGAAGTTGTTGTAAAAGTGCATGTGGGAAAGATGTAGAGAACCTGAAGGTGATCTTGTTGTCGTCGTCAGCTCCCAAGGTTCGCGGACCCTGCCTCATTCCCGCCGCGTGCCGCCGCGCTATGAACTTCTTGAAACCTTGAGTCCTTGACAGCTCAGATCTTCAACCTCACATGCAACATCACCACTTCACAATAACCCCCACACTCCTTCAACATGTCAGGCGCACGGCATTGGTAAGCGCACGATCATTCTTCTCTCCTCAAATTCCTCACTAATATGTCATTCTATAGGGAACAAGACAAAGACAGCACCCTCTACATCGGCAACCTTGACGAACGATGCAGTGACGCCTTGGTGTGGGAATTGATGCTCCAAGCCGGGCCCGTTATAAACGTACACCTCCCGAAAGACCGCGTAACCCAAACCCACCAAGGCTACGGCTTCGTAGAATTCGGCAGCGAAGACGACGCAGACTATGCCTGTAAAATCATGAACCAAATCCGCCTATGGGGCAAACCCATCCGCGTCAACAAAGCTTCCGCAGACAAGCGCGTCCAGGGTGAAGCTGGAAGCGGCCAGGGAGGTGTGGGAGCGGAGTTGTTCATCGGAAATCTGGATACGATGGCTGATGAAAAGGTGCTCTACGAGACTTTCAGCAGATTTGGGACACTGTTATCTGTACCCAAGATTGCGAGGGATGATGCGAATCTTTCCAAGGGCTATGGATTTGTGAGCTATTCGAATTTTGAAAGCAGTGATCAGGCGATTGAGCATATGCATGGGCAATACATGATGAACAAGGAAATTACGGTGCAGTACGCATATAAGAAAGATGGAAAGGGAGAGAGGCACGGAGATGCGGCGGAGAGAGCGTTGGCGGAACAGGCGAGGAAACATGGGGTGGAGGTCGTGGTCCCTGCTATGCCTGCTGCGTTGGTTATGCCGCAGGGAACTCCTACGGGACCTGCTGCAGGAGCTGGGTATGGGGCTCCGCCGCCGGGGCAAGCGAGAATGCAGACGCCGCAGCCTCCGCCTGCTTATGGAGGTGGTGGATATGGAGGGTACGCTCCGCCACCCACGGGTCCAGCGTATGGCGCGCCTCCTACTCCCACTGGTTTCGGCGGCTATGGTGCGCCTCCTACGCCTACTGGTTTCGGAGGGTATGGTGCTCCTCCGCCTCCAGGACCACCGGCAGGATTCAACATTCTTCCTCCTCCAAATTCCACAGGCACAATCCCGAATTCCGGTCTGCCACAAGCTCCCCGACAAACTTTCAATCACCAGTCTGCAGGGCTCGCAGCACCACCTCCGGGTCTTCCTGCAAGACCTCCTCCGACTAATATGGGGTATGGAGGTCCGCCGCCGCAAGGAAACGGATTGCCGGGTCCTCCGCCTGGCTTTCCGAGTGCGCCAGCAGGATTACCACCCAGGCCTGGGTTTGCGCCGCCGCAGCAGAATGGGGGAAGGTAGAGAGATTTGAAGGCAGGCGGCTGGAGATGCCTAGGTACTCGAAGCGGGTCACGAGGAAAGAGCAGGCGAACGTGGGCTCGTGGGAGGAAGTAAATTAGAAGCAGTATGCTGCTGGCGTTCAATCAGCATGCGTTTGGATGAGGATTACCGAAAGTAGGGTGCTTCTGGCGAGTCGCATTGGAATAAGCGTTGGCGTTATGGTTCGTGGGTGGAGGAGTCTGGAAAAAGCAAGATGAGTGATTGATACCCTTGTGTGTACAAATAGCTAGTGGACGTCTGTAGATGAACGCGAAAAGTCTTTCACGTCAATTTCTGCTCGAAGTCGCTCTCCTTTCCCAGTGTCCGCAATCGGATGGTCTGCGCAGGGAAGTGTGTGCTTAGGGTTAGGGTTGGGGTAGTGGTAAAGTCCTCAAAACTCGATAATGGTATGTGTTATAGCACATCCTGTAGCTTCCGCTTGTAGGTGTAGGTGTATTCATCATTCAAAGATGCTGTCAAGTTGTTGTGCTGCGATATGCGTAAGGTATGGAGCGTTCGCTGTTCCGGGGACCTGAAAAGTAAAGAGTCGTGACTGAAACACTAGATGTGTGTGGTCTGACCTTACATCTTGCCAGATTACTGGGCAAGAAACCGAGAACAGATATAACAAATCGCCTTCAAACGCATGGAAGAAAAAGAACGAGGGACAGCCTTACTCAGGTCTCGTCCCAGTGCAGAGGAGAAGGAAAGACAGATTGGTTCGACAGTCCACTGGCAAAGAAACCGCAACCCATAATGCTCTCCGCATACCAGTCCTGATCTCGCCCTCACAAGTATTCACGCTTCCATTCCGGCCGACGCCCTTCAAAAAGCATATCCAACAACTGGGGGTACCAATCGCGCCACAAGGACATGAAGCATGTTTGGCTCTCTCCGAGCTTTCCTTTCAAATCGTACATTTCATGAGCATTGCGCATACACGATATGCTCTCTTTCTGCTCCGCTCGATAGTGGTGATCCTTCCCAAGATACATTTTACACATCGCGAAGACTCAAGCTGCGATGCATTCCATGCATCTCCCAAACGCCTGTCTTGTGCCATGCCATGCCTACTGTCCTCTCCATCCCCGTTCCTCATATCGTACAACTCTCGTTCATCAAAATCGTCTATTGCGCCAAAGGCGAAAACAGGCTGTGTATTAATCAATATCAGTATGTGTTCTCCAGCTTCCTCTTTGTGGGTAGGGATCAGACGAACCGGATGAGCGATGGCCGAGGGTTGCTCTTCGTGTAGCCCAGGTAGATGATCAAAGGGAGGTATCCGCTATCCATGTGTTAGAAGCTGCGGAGATCGCGGTGGAAAGGGAGGAAATTTACTAATGGATGGCAACTCGGGAGAGGTCGATGACACGCGCGATGCGCTCCTGTTGCGGTATCAGCTGCTGCTTCATTGCTTTCTTTCCCCTATGTTGATGTACCTTGCTCTCCTCTGATAGCTGCATTGTCCAGGCCATTATGTGTGATGTGTGATGTGTGAGGGTGTTTCGATGGAATCGTTGAAGTTTGTCGCAAGCATCACTTTCTCATGAACTTTGGGGGGCTCGGGGAAGAAGTCGCGACGGGTAGATCCGCCATCCCACGCGCGGAGGCCACTGAATATCGAAGTCGACCTCCACCACCTCCAAGGAACAGGAATTCGACCATTACCGCCGCACACTCCACACCGCCACCATGTCCGTCGCACAGAACCCCCTCAGCTCCGACCTGATCTGGGCCGTGACCCGTACGTTTGCTCCGATCAAATCCAAGCCCATCCATGGAGGAGAGATGCGAATTGTGCAGGAATGAGACATTGAACGGGCAGAAACTAATGCCGATATCACCACACAGGCAACAACAACTCCTTCCTGGTCAAGCGCAAGCAGGCCGGCACCTTCTCCTCCGATCCTCTCAACCTCACCAACAAGCACAGCCTCAAGTACGTTGGTTATGCCAACGCTCAGGTCAGTCTCGAAACCCATTGAAGAAGAATCCCTCAATTACTGACATGAATCAGGCCATCGGCATCCAGCCCGACAGCAACACAATCGCAGTAACAACCAAGACCTCCAAGCAAAACCAGCCCGCCAAGCTCTACCACACCTCCTCCTACTCCGCCTCCACTCCCTCCCGCAAACTCTACAAGTCCATCGTCAACAGCACCGCCAAGAAGGGCTACCGCTCCGACCTCCGCGCCGAAGCCGTCTCCCGTGCTTCCGCCATCCGTGCTTCGCAGAGAGAGAACAAGAAGGAGCGTGTCGCTAAGCCCAGAGGCGCCAAGCACCGAAAGGCCCAGCAGGCCGAGTTCTTGAAGCTTACCCCAGAGAACTAAGCGAAAGAGGATGGAAGCTTTGAGATTGAATGAGAGTGGAAGTTCCTGTGGATCTGAAATCTGAACATGATGGGTTCTTTGGAACGAGCATTCGGGATGGTTACGGATAGGCGTTTGACTGCATGATGGCCATAAAGGCTCGGTCGGCTATCGTAGCTTTTTTATGTCCCAATGCACGCGCATGAAATGACAATGCGGGTGAAGACCGCGGATTTCTGAAAAGCAAAATGGTGGTGTCTTTGGAGTGTGCTCATTGTAAAGTCGGGCTGCTCGAGACAGGAAGTTTCCGAGGTGTGATTCAGACATGTGAGAGCGAGAATGCTAATCCATGCACCAAGAGACTCCAAACATTCACTCGCTGATCGAAATGGCTGCTTATCGAAATGGCTGCTTGCATTTCCACCTTGATGCTATGAATAACCGTCTGATCACTCAAAAGTACAGCATTCGCTCAATCCCAAACTTCCTCCCTCTCGTTGGCATCAGTACTTAAGTTCCCGACCATTCTACGACCGATCCCTCTTCGTAAACTGCCCCAGTCGATCTCGGAAGTCGCCAAAGTGCATACTAGGCTTCTTACTCATCCCAAGATCCATATCGGGCAAGAAAGACATCCGATGCTCCCTCTTCGGCGGTAGCGGCGCATCGTTCTGAACCACCCGATCAATAAGTTCCGCACCCTTGAGTTTGTCCACCTCTCCGAACCTCTCATTAGACTTGCTACTATCAAAGAATTCCTCCCCTTTACCTTCAGCCGCCAACTCCATAAGCTGCGTTGTTTGTCGGAGTTTTTGGAGCGAGGAGATGAGGAATGGAGCTTCGGGTAGAGCTTCTACGAATTCCACCAAATCTTCGACGTCGAGTTTGTAGGCTGCTACTGCTTGTGGGGAAATCCGGACGACGCCTTCTTCCAAGGGGAGGGACATGAGTGCTTCGCCGATGTGTTGGAGAGCGGTGTAGTAGATTTGTTTCTTGATTCCCTCCGGTAGTCCGAGAAGCACACTGCTCATGATGTTGCTGAGATATCTCGTCAATTCTTGGATATAAGGCGATGCCGATCCAGGGACGAAAGTGCTGAGCCAGTCGTATTCGGCTGTTTCGATGAGATCGTCGATTTTGGAGTTGACGAGCTCGAAGATTCGTTTCTCTGCTGTCTTTTTGGCTTGGCGGAAGGCTATGGTGGCGTTCAGTTTGATGGGTCCTGCGGCGGAGCTTGAACTTCGTGCTTCGACGAGCAGATCTTGCAAATCCTGGCATGCTTGTTCGAAGTGATCCAAGTTTGTGAGAATCTGGACGATTTGGCCTGGGTATTGGGATGCGAGACGTTCCACCAAGGTGCGGCAGACTTTATCGACTAGTAGTTCATCCAGGGAGTCTTTGAGCGTGCGGTCGATGATCGTAGTGTGTCGAAAGTGGTCGTCGGAGAACAGGTAGATTTGGTTGAGGAAGTTCCGGATGTCGATGCAGACTAGTGGATACATTTGCGAAAAAGGTAGGACGCAAGGGTAGGTTATTTCGAGGTTTTCGGGAGGCGTGTACCAAGATACGGAGATGACTTTGTTGTATTCGTCGGCGTCTGTGATTGGCATGGGCATGTAATCGTCTGTGCTGACGATCTTGATCATGGATGTTAGTCTTGTCTCAAGCGTTAGGGAACGTTCGGGAGCATACCTCTTGGAAGTCATCGCTGAAGCGCTTCCTGAGCAGCGAGCTGTACTTGTCGAATAGCGTTAGAAGGAGACTGTCCAGGCTGCTGATGGGATATGACCAGCTGTCCATGGTCTGGATGAAGAGCGCAATAACACCCTTGATCTTGAGCAGCTTGTCGTCATTGTCCACGTTGTGCAGCGCACTGCCGATGAGTGCAACCGCAGATTGACACATGCTGTCCCAAAGCTCATCAACATCGCTCTGAGCACGGAAGTTCTCCGTCTTCTGCATGGTGGCTTTCTCGACGATCGCAAAACCCGCAATGCCTTCCAGCAGACTGCTGAGACTGCTGTTCTCATCATCAAGCAGATTGATAGTTTGTGGGATGAGAAGGTCCTTTTGCCTCCGGCGGGTGGCTGCGTAGTCGGCGCGGAACTTCTCGGTCTGGCCCAGCGCATCATGAATATGTAGGCATTCAAACAGAGGGGAGAAGTCTACCTGCACCTCATCATTATTCAGGACGTCAAACTCCTCCGACTCGTCAGCCACGAGCTCCACCGAAGAATTCAACTTGAAAGAACCAAGATATTCATTCTTCTCCCCACGTTCCTTCTGCCGAGCTCGCCGCATCTCTGTGTGATAAAAGGCGACCTCACCAAGAAATTGAGAAGTCTCTCGAATGCGATAGAGCCAAGTGTTGAGATCCATCATCACAGCATCTGCAATCAGACGCTGAGTAGCAGGCACAGATCGCTCAATCATCTCAGCGATCTTATACCTCGTGACTTCTCTCAGATGCACATTCTGCAGCTCGTCCAGAGCGCGAAGAGCAGCATAATGATTCTTCTTCCCGAGCAAATCATGGACTTGATTGGCGAGACGCAGAACTTCGAGACAATCCTTCAGCGCTTGAGTGGCGTCGTCGATGTTCTGCCGTACACCGCGGGAGTCAACTAGGGCTTTCTTCGTCTCCGCGAGCTTTTCCGTGGTGGCTTCAATGCTGCGGCTGAGCTCCATGATTTCCGCGGTCAGGGTGACGGTTCCTTCTCGGACGGATTGCAGCTGATTGACACTGCTGATGAATTCCTGATGATTGGAATTGCAGATTCTCTCAATCTGCGTTTCTCGGTCTGCGGAGACATGGTTGAGGGCTTGGATTAATGGTGTGACTTGAGTTTGCGTTTCGGCGTTCTTCAAGAGTGGGATGAGTTGGTCTAGGTAGTCAGACTCTGATGAAGAGAGGATAATCTATATCGCGGGATGTTAGCTCATGCGTGATGGTTATGGCTCACATGGGACGTGCAGCTTCGAGGCATTTGTCAATATCACCCTCCGGCGCCCAGCCACCCGATGGCTTGCGAAGACAGACCATTGGTACACAGTCGTGATTTCGAATGAATTTGAATTTGTGATAATGCGGTACAAGTTGATAATAAGATATTGCATACCTGTTGAACAGCTCCAGTCAAGTCATCGTACTGAGATCCCGCAATGACGCCGGGCATGACGGCGTTCGTGCCTTGCTCAGGCAGCAATCTCTCCCTTCTGCTCCAAACCCCGTTCTAAATTCGAAAATGTAGAATTCTAGATGGGAACGCTTTGATGCAGGGACGAGGTGATGTTGATGTAGCGCACAAGGCGCCAGCTTGTCGGGAATCCTAGGGCCGGGGCTAGAGACTTGGCGGCGGCGGAGGAAGGAACTTTGGGAACCTTGCTTGCTTGCGTGACAGGCGAGATGTGCAGGGATAAAATCTCCACCTCACGCGCTTGCCTCTGTCACAAACACGCAGTCACATGAAGGATGGACTCTTACACAACAGCAGATCGGCAGGCATATCTCACTAACACGAGCTGACAATGGCTTTCATGTATAGCGGCTTCAGGTGTATGACCATGCCGAGAAGCCATTGGCCTTGTAGCGTCAACATGTGGGCGAGAGCTCCGTCTCTGCAATGGCCGCGGAACTTTTTCACCTCGAGATACTTCAAACGACAGGAAGATGAAACGTCGACCACAAGTCAAGCCGAAGAGCATTTCGAGCATCAAGAACATGCCATTTTCATGCCACAAGGTCAAATGCTTTCTGACCGGAAGGATGAACAAAATATGTCCAAGCCATTTACCGGTATACAATACAAGGATGAGGGCAAGAAGCTTCATAATCATGCAACAGTAAAGCGGAAGTCCCGGAAGAAGTGGACCACAGCCGATCTTACACGTTTTGCCCAACTGCGCGACGAGGGATTCGCCTCTGCGGATATCGCTAAAAATCTGGGCCGAACGGAGAGAGCAGTCTGCAACGCAGCGCAAAGATACGGACTGGCGACTTCTCGTCTGCCGTTCACCAAAAGCGAAGATGACCGGATTCGCAAGGTTATCGAAGGACTTGCTGGACTGGCAGCAAATGATGACAGCATCAAGCAAGTTTGCAAGGAACTACCACATCGCTCGGTGACAGCTCTGACCCGGCGATGTCGATGGCTAGCGTCTGGAGAGACGGTAGAGGAGCCTCCGGCTCTTCGACGAGCCTATTCGCGCGCGGAAGACGAACTTCTCAAGAAGCTCAGAGATCAAAGGGCCAGCTGGCCAGAGATTCAAAAAGCCATGCCAGGACGCACAAGCACCTCGCTCTTAAATCGATATCGCCTCATAGTACCTGAAGAGTCGCGGGTAGCGGTTCAGAGTCCAAGATGGTGGAATGAGGAGCAAAAAGAGCGACTACGGGCTCTGAAACGCGAGGGACGTTCGGGTTTGGAGATCAGTGTCGAGCTAGGAAAGTCCCGAGACGCTATCTATCATCAATTCGCAAGATTGAAAACTCCTCGGGTGGCCAAGCAGGATTCTCGTGAGCCGCATCATTGGTCAAAGCGAGAGAGGGAAGAATTGCTGGAACTGGACGCAGCTGGTAAGCACACCTATGGCGAGATCGCGTGTGTTTTGAATAGAACACTCCCTGCTGTAGATTGCATGCTACGTAAACTCAGGCGGAGGAGTCGAGTAAAGCAAGACGGAGAGAGTAGTGAAGAATAGAGAATGGCGGGCGGGCCATCTGTCCTCCCGCCCAGATTCCAGAATCCTGTACCCCTGCCGAGGCTTAATGATCCTACCACAAGATAACTCGACGTTCTTGTCCTGATACCGTTCCATCGGACTGTGTTAGTTGTCACTAATCCGGCCTAATAGTTGTCACCAATCCGGATATCTCTTACACGTGATTCTTAGCAACCCTTACATAACCCTTATATAGCCTATAGAGGCTATTCTAATATAATAACAACGTCGTAATATTAGTATATAGAGTCGAGTTTAGTAAACAGAACCGTACGAACAAGCTCGTGTTATTTTTATGTCTATATATACTATAGTTATAGCGGTATATAGGGGTAGGAGTAGAGATTTTATACTAAACTTTATTAAACTCGACGAGCTTTATAATATTAAAAACCTACCTACTTTATGCGCTTTAAGGGGGTTTATAGGACTTAGAATAATCTAGACTTATTATTAATACGTTATTCGTAT
>MWSQ01001862.1:0-37298 GCA_002116395.1 Ramularia endophylla | reverse complement strand
CTAGAGACTCGGATTTTTCCGACTTTTACGACTTTTACTCGGATTTTAAGACGGATCCGTATATAATTTTTCGAACTTTTTCGAACATCTACTATAAAAACTCTATTTTATACGCGGCAATATTATATAGTAGATAGGTTCTTAGACAACATAATACGCTAAAGAAGCTCGACTAATAATAACAGGAATCGTACCGTTAGTTATAGCCTAATCAATCCTCTAAAACGCTAACTCTAATCTAATTACTAGTTTTAAAAATGTCCTTAGGTTTCTTAATACGCTATTAACGGATATAAGCTCTTAACACCTTATGTTACCCTTCCCTAAAGTAAGCGTACTATTAATCTAAACTCGTCTTTAATATAGTATCTAAGCTAACGTCCTTACGTTTAAAGTACGATTCTATACTAACTAGATCTATAGAGCGAACGCCCTTCTTCTAAAATGGTTAACGAGCTACCTAGCGGAAGTACTACTTAAGTTCGTCTATTAGATCAATAGACGGAGCCCTTACTTAACTTAATAGTAGACTAGTTTGCCGCGGAGGTGAGTTCTCCTTATTAGAACTCTAATAAGGAGGTACTCTAGGGTAATTAAAGTACTACTTCTATATAAACGGTTAACCTTGTTAGTTCTAACGGTTTAGCCTAGGCCCGTTATAATTACTACCGCCCTTTTATACGTTACGAGTTAACTTAAATACAACTAACGTAGGTAGCTTAAACTCGTCTATAATCGGTATCTTTAGATCCGGCTCGTTAAGGGCTTAGTTTATAATACTAAGCTTAATCGCCTTAGCCTAGTTAAGTAATGTAGTTTAGAAGATAGGATAGTATTTATTAACGTACTCTTTACTATATAGATAGCTATAAGGGAACTAACACGATTGACTATAGTTTAAGTACTTAGCTTGTTTATAGGTCTACGTTTCGTAAATACGGCCCTTATAATCACCTTAGTTCTCGAGACAAGTACGCTCTATACGAAACTCTATAGTTTGCGACTAAGTAACGGTTCTACGTAGACCTCGTTAAGTTACTTAAGTACCTAGCCCTAGCGTACTACTAACAACGATAACTCGCGGAGCAAACTTAGTACTAAGGACTATCTAAAAGTCCTTATAGTAGTACGAACGCTAGAGCCGTAGTTACTAGATAGCTACTATATAGTCGTCCGTATCGGCGTCCGTCTAGGAAGGCTATTAAGACCGTAGAAGTTTCTAGTAACCTATAGCTACCGTATAGGCTACTTCTTAGTTCTCCTCCGGTATAAATTTACGAAACTCTAGAGCTATCTATTAGTCGGCTATATAGTTAGACTTAGCCTATATCTTAAAGTCTCTAATTCGAGAGCCCTTATTAGAAGTTTCTACTAGTATAGCTTATAAGGTAACGCGATCCTTACTAACGAGGATTTACTACTAGCTATACTACTAGATAGGGCCGTAGTCTACTTTATTAATAATAGTAGCGCGTTTCTACGTCCTCTAAGTACTCGGTGTTATACGTAGACGTAGACGCTATATACTCGGCGGCGGCGCTAGTTCTTTATCCTCTAAAGGCTCTTTATCTTCCTTATTGTCCGCCGTATCTTTATCCTCGATAGTAGTATTATCGTTACGGCTAATAAACGTCGAGTCCGGATCCGAATCCGCGTCCGCTTTATTATTAAACTAGCCGTTATCCTTAGGCCCTTAAGTTCCGTCTCTAGCTTTATTCTTATCTCTAATATTAACTTCTATAGGTCCGGAAACGCGCTTCTTCTTCTTCCTTATAGGCGCCGCTACGTCTACCGACTACCGCTTCTTCGACGACTATGACTTCTTTACGCTTACGCTCTAGGCGTTATTCTTCTTCTTCTTCCGTAGAGCTAGTGTCTTTAGCGCCGGAGTAGCCGTAGTAGTAGCCTTAATAGCCTTCTTCGATAGGCGCGTTTAGCGAGGCGTATTACCGCGTTAAGTACGTACTAGAGCCGTATTTAGAGCCGCCGTACCGTTAATATTAGCTATTTTAAGGATTCTATAATTTTTCGTCCTTTTCGATTACTATAGGTAAAAAAGAGACGGTTTTAGGTATTATTTTCGTAGAAACATTGCTTTGTATACAAATTAACTAGGTGAGCTATGTAGGTAGAGAAGGCCGACCCTGAAACCCTACATAGGGCAGTTAACCCTTAAAAGAGTATAGGAAAATTCTGGGAAAATTCTTGGCGTCCCTATATTTCAACGAGAGATATGGAGATCTGTCCAATCTTTTTGCTCGAAAGAACCGCATTTGCAAGTATGAAAGGGCAAGAAAGGAACCCTCACCAAAGTCAGCGAACGTAGTATATCAGCGACAAGAAAGCTCCCTTTGGCTGGACTGAGATTCGGCCAACGACCACCTGGAACCACTCTTGATGCGGTGTTGGCTCGAGAAATATGTCCAAGGACCAGATCGAAATAATTGTAGTCTCCACAGCTTAAGCCATTGCCGTCAATATGAGGATTGTTCATAAACATGATTGTTCAAGCATAGGTCTCCTTGTCAAAGACATGCCGATCATGCTGGAGGTACTCTCAAAACCCAGCCAGTGCTTTGGGAAGCATCAGGAGTCCTTTGACTGGCCTAGCCGCTCATCAGAGACCGGGGAGTTACAGTGACTGACCAAGCTCGTCAAACAATCCTCAGACCGACAGCCTCTGGTTTCAGCACCCTACCTGCGTTAGCAATCTGCCATTCCAAAGCTCTCACGGCCCTGCGTTAGCATCTCCCATTCCAAAGCTGTCACGGCCTTCTGCCTCCTGCAGCCATGCATCATCGAAGGCCCGAGGTTTGCAAGCCAGGTCTTTCAATAGCGCTCTGCAACAGCGCAGATTGAACGACCTATGGCTTGTCTTCTCCTGCTTTTGTCGCCAGACTCGCGTCGCTCGATGAGTTCGAGATGATTGGTGACGAAGTGTTGTCTGTGATAAAACAGTCAGCTTTCTGATCGGACGCGCTGTCTAGCGACATGGACGCCTCGCATCACATCCAAAGGCATGCCTCCACATCATAACTTGAACGGAATTCTTACCTCCGCCTGAGCCCGTGAACCCATTGTCGTACTTGAGCTTAAATGCGTATCGGGCATGGCACGCTTGACGTCCCCTGCCAACAACACGACCAATGGCCGCGAAGGCCATACCCTTGCTCCGCAAACGCAGTAGTATCTCGTCTTCTTCCGGTGTGAAAACAGAAAACGCTCGTTTGGCTATCTCCGGGGTGTGCATTAACTTGCATTCAACTGACCAGAATGTTCTTTTCAGCTGTTTTGCAATGTCCTTTACCGGAACTCCTGCATTGCGAGAGTTGATCAGAAGTTCTGTCTCATCCCTTGTCCATGGTTTGACCGGCGCTGAATACTCGGTGCGTTGCTGCTTGTCCGATGCTTTCTTCATGCCTCCTATCGAGTATCCAGACAGCGAGGGCTCCGATTTGATTTCGTCCCTGTTGGTTCATCTTAGCCAGGCAGCTCGGTATTCCCGGCGATTTCCAACATACCACGATCTGTTTTCCGCGCGAAGCGAAAGCAGCTTCGCTCTATCAGCTGGTGTTATGTACTTTATACTTTTGACCTGCTGAGGCTGCTGGTGACGTTGGTGATACTTGCTCCGCACACTATGATAGGATCTCTGCATTATATCAGCGCATTGCCGCGACGTATAACCTTGCTCTCTGTAAAGGACGAGCTGCTCTGTCTCTTCCTTTGACCACGGCTTTGGGTTTCTTTGCTTCCGGGGGTTGCTGGAAGCCGAGTGAATACCGCGTCCCTTGCTTGGCACAACACAAATCGGCTTTGACAGCGGTTGTCCTCGCGATGCGGTCCATAGAGTGCGCGTTCCGGGTCTCGCTAGCGGCCCAGATGGAGACCTGCTGACAGCGATGGGTGTCGATGAGTCGTCTATATCATCACCGTTAGCCCATTCTCCACCCTTGTATACAAGGCAGCCAAGATGAGGATTATTTAGTTTGAACTAGGCGATAAAACTAGAAGATCATTCAGGTCTTTCCGCCATTCCACAGGGTACTAAGCCCATCCAAAGGCCTCTTATACCTGTAGAGACGATGTCTCTGTCGAGAGAGCGTCCTCAGGATTGTTTTCTCAACTTCAACAAGAAGAGCTCTTCTCCATAATCCTCATCCTGACCGCTCTGCTTGGATGATCGAAGACCTTCAGTCCGGATAAGCTGGTATACGACAGAACTTACCATTCTCCGTCATAGGCAGAGGATTTGTATATCTCGCGAATGTTTTCCAGCGTTCTGCGGCAGCTGCCGCAGTTCTGCCTAGATGTGCTCCGATAGTCTTCCACGAGATGCGCTCACTTCGCATCTGGCATAGTTTTTCGTCCTCCTCTGCACTCCACCTCTCGCGCTGCGTAGGTCGCTTCGTTTTAGCGCCGACAGGATCACCTTCGTATTCGCCGTCAAGGATTCTTTGCCTGGCATGGCGAACTGCCTCCACTGATCTACCTAGGTGCTTCGCGGTGTATCTTGAGGACATTCCGGCGTCGCGAAGTTTGACTACAGTCTCAATCTCCAATGTCGACCAAGGTTTGTTATGGGATCTATTCGTGCCGTGCTGCGTCGACCGGAGGTTGGCTTCTCTTTTTTTCAAAAATATCAGTGTCTGTTGTGGCCAGTGTTCTGTTTTGAGTATATGCCTAAGACTCAAGCTGTTAGCAAGACACCAAACATCCGGCTTTGCTGAAGATGAAGCGCACCAGGGTGTCCCGCTATCTCGAAGTGCCGTCAACTTCACGTCATCAGCTGGGTCCCAATATGTCGTACGGCCAGGCACGCCGCTACCGCGACGTATTGCCATTTCAACGCTGAGTTCACTTTTCCCAAGCTCTTTCGCACATTCGGCATTCGAGAGACCTTGTCCAAGAAGCTCTTGAAGTCGATCTCGATCTTCTTGAGGCCAGGACTTGGCACATGATGGCGTGCTGGTGTAATTTCTGCGGCTGTCTCTTGCCATAAGCCGGAAAGGCGTTACTGGGTTCATGCCGTTCCATGAATGTAGAGATCCCGCTTGAAGTCGAAAGGTATACCGCGTGGCTGTCTTCCTCGACATTGTTGAGAATTGACGATGTTGGTCAGAGACATTCGCAAGCGGTTTCTCCGACGGGCTTGCAGTAGACGATAGACGGAGTAGCGCGCCTAGTGGATGACGGGGTTGATCTTTTACAAGTCGCCAGAAACGCTGCTGGGCAGCCCCTGGACTTCTGTCTAGACGTGCACCAATCACGTCCCAACTGAGGCCTTCGTCTTTCAATCGCCATAGCAGTCCGTCTTCCTCGTCGCTCCAGCAGCCAAACTTTTTGTCAACGGTCAGTGCATCTTTTCCTAGGCGTTCGCGTTTCAACTCTTTGTCATGACGAAGCTTTTGGAGCTTCGCCTTGATTGCGTATGCAGTTCTCCCCAACTTCTCCCCCATATGGGAATTAGAGGATCCAGCTTTGTGGAGCTTGACCAGAGTTTCGACATCTGCAGTAGACCATGGGGCTCCCTGTGACGTGGCGTGTAGCTTTGACCGTTTATTTCGTAATTTTCCAAACAGGAAGTTGATTGAGTGATCTGGAAAGTGATCCGTTTTGATGCAGTCCCTATGATCATTGTATTAGCAGTGCACACAGCAGGTAACTCTGATGTACTAGACATACCAAGATGTTTCCCTTTCGCGTAATTGTTCCAGTTCCAATTGATTAGCCCGATCCCAAGTCGACTTCTCAAGGAAGCCTTTCGCTATTTTCACGCTATGCTCAGTTTTCTGCAGTATTCGAGCACATTCTGGAACTGAAACTCTTTGCAAAAGGAGTAGCCGCAATGTGTCTTTCTCTTCTTGCAGCCAGCGAGTGCCTTTGCGGGAAGTGGTCGATGAGAACCTGCATCTCGAGTGCATTGAATTCCAGCATGTGTCCTTCACAGTACGACACGAGAATATGCTCTGCGAGCTACATCCAGTTCGAGGTCGTAAAGCAAACCACATGGCTATTTGCCGTAAGACCGTCGAAGATCATACAATAATGCCTAGCAAATTTTGGGTAAGGGCGCGTGGTGCTCTGTCAAAATCGCATGACATTTGTTCGATTCCGGGTAACAGCGGCACTATCAAGAATGATGTTCTCATCAAAAAAGTCGACGGTCAAATGGCGAAAGGGGTTATGGTGAGCAGAGTCGCTTCTCAACCCGTAGAGATGCTCAAATATTGAGATCCAATTTCTGCATCTCTTGTCCGGCGAAGCCTGTGTAGCAAGTGATCCGATGCAGCTTGTCAGTCCGTGAAGATGGTGAGTCGCCGGTGTATTATTGCATATGTCGCGTCGATGTGCTTGATGTAGTCGCGTGTGATGAGAAAGATCGGCAGGGAAGAAGGAGTTGCGTGAAGCGCTCAACGCGCTGATCGGAAAGTGGGGCAACGACGATCCCGATGGTGGAACATTCTCGAGCATCACCAACGGCCACGATATCAAACAAATCAACACCTCCTCATATCACCCAGAAATTCCACACCAATCATGCCAGTCGACTACAGCAAATGGGATGCCCTCGAGCTCTCCGACGACAGCGACATTGAAGTCCACCCAAACGTCGACAAACGCTCTTTTATCCGCGCCAAACAGACGCAAATCCACCAACAGCGTATCGACCGCAAGCACACCATCACCACCTTGGGCTATGAGCGTATCATCAACGACGGCCTGCTCCTCCGTATTGATGCCCTACTCAAAGCCCTAGAATCTCACAAGGCCGAGATTGAAAATGTCAAAGAAAACGACAGTATCGATGAAGTTGTCTTTGACGCCCTGATGGAAGTCACCGAGGACAGCAGTCTGGGTGCGGATATGCCTCCTGCTCCGCCGAAAGGTGTACACGCCGGGCAGGAGCAGCCGAGCTATAGTAAGATGATGGGTGCGCTGGTCGATCAGGTGAAGTTGGAGGTAAACAAGACGGGAGCAGAGGGTCCCGCGAGGTATACCGCTTTCATTCGAGAGGTGGGCACCCACGACGCCAAAGTGAAAGATCTGCAGGTCAATCTCAACCTAGAGGTGCTAAGGTTGGAAAAGGAGGAAGGTGGAAAGATCACCAGCGAGTCCATACGGGATGGCTTCAACAGCTCGCATGTGCCCAAAGCAGTTCCAGTCCCAGCTGCTGCAGCTACGAAATCGACCAAGACAGAGCTGCTCAACAAGCCAAGTATCGGTACTGGATCCGAGGCAGATATCGAGGATGGCTCTGTAGACCAAGCACCTGGCGAAGACGACGAAGACATCAATGCCTCGCCCACAGCCAAGAAGTTCGGCAAGATCGCCTACGGAGACTACAAAGCATCGCTCCAATTCATTGGTTCCCACCCAGAAATCCTTGCCGAGAAAGAAACCGATGGTCTTCTCGTAGAAGCCTTCAACGCCCAAACCACCGCCAAAAGCAGGAAAGACGAAGACTATGCCCGTCAATGCGTACACCAAGCACTACTCCTCCAATACTGTCGCCAGCTCGGCAAAGACGGCGTAGGATTGTTCTTCCAGAGAGTACAAACACCTAATCACCAAGCTCGGAAGCTCTTCCTAGACGACGTCAACTCCACATACGCGCGCATCCGCAGCCGAACAGCCGAGCTCGCAAAGGAAGCCGCAGAGGACGACAACGGCGAGAAAGAGCTCATCCAGCTCCACGCAGTCGACCCGAACACTCAAATCAACATCCTCACACCGCCTCCCTTTGATCAGTGTCAGACAGAAGACGAAACGGAGTCGAGGAAGATCTTCGAGACCTTCCCGCCCGGTCTGCAGAGAGCACTGCAGAGTGGTAGTCTGGAGAAAGTCAATGAGGTCCTGGCGAAGATGAGTGTGGAGGAAGCGGAACTTGTGGTGGAGCAGTTGGGCAATGGAGGAATGTTGAGTTTGGAAGAAGGTGTGATCGATGCTACGACCGATGAGGGGAGGAAGACTGTGGAGGAGATTGAGAGGAGTCATCGTATGCCTGGAGACGTCGAGCAGGCGTCACCGCAGGGTAGAATTGTGGAGGAGTTGACTGAAGATCTGGGAATGGACTGAGGGACCAAGAGAAGATATGCATGGGAAAGCAATGAGAAGGTTTTGCTCTTAGCGAAATTTTTACGGCGGGACGAATTGAATGGAACTTTGCTGGATGTCACTCCAAAGCTTTGAGACGGCCTATACAAAACTGTTGGTTTCTCTTATCGTGTTCGAAATTGCGATGCTGACGCTGGTCGATAGTTTACGATCGTTCACAACTGCAGCAGTATCTTCACCTGTCTGCATCCTGCATCGAGCTGCCTTTAGGTGAAGCCACATCATTCACACGTTCTCTTCACCGACTGTGCCATTTGATCGCATGCTCGAATGCTGTTCCCATCTAACTTCCGCGAAGGCGACTTTTCAGGTCTGCTAGGTATGTTCGTTGTACAAAGCATGCCCTGGTACTTGGGCTGACCCGTGTCGTTTGCGCGTTCACTTCACATGCAGTTGAAGCTTTCACATGTTCTTCACGATGCTGCCTGCATCCGATGTCACCTTGATTCACTTTTCTTTCCCCACGTTCATCGCGGTCACTCACATCACTATCCCAAGACACTTCAAAACTCTGCAAACACAACACTTCCTCATCGACAATCACTACCTCACCTACAATCAGCACCATGTCGAAGAGGCAGACTGACCATGAACATACTTCCGTATCGAAGCGCCAGAAGCCCGACGATATCGATATCGATTCCGATTCGGAGTACGTGCACACCATATCTCTCTGTCTTCTTTGGCCTCCGCTGACTTCGCTTTGACTAGACTCCTCCGCACTGGAAAGTACTCAGATTTCACCATCAAGCGCAATGGTCACTCGTGGGCCGTCCACTCGTTGATCGTCTGCCGGCGCTCAGTATTCTTCGCCAAGGCCTATGCTGAAAGAGACACGGTAAGTGAACCTTGACTTTGGGTAATGAAGCTAGCAACTCACAATGGCATAGGGAGACAATTCCGTGACTCTCGAGCATGGCGATCCGAGGGCCATCTATGCTATGCTCCAATGGATTTACACTGGCGACTACAAGTCGCATATGGTCCGTGGTATCCAGGCTGGGCGTGACATGGTGGTCTTCATCGTCTCCAAGACGTACGACCTTCCGGACCTCTCTCGCCTCGCCATGGAAAAGTTCGCCACCAATGCTAAATCCGAATGGAGCGACTGGGGTTTCGCCGATTTCGTCAAGGAGCTCTTTAGTTCGCCAATGGACGATAGTCTGAAGGAGCTTCGGGCTGCTGTGCTTAAAGTATGTGCGGACAATGCCACGAAGATCTTCACCACCGAGGAAGAAGATGATACTGAGCAAACTGAGACTCTTTGGTGGATACGGGCAGTCTTGGATAGCAACGTTCGATTCGCAGCTGCTCTGGCCGCTGAGTTGGCCAAGAGGCTTCAGCTGGCCAAGGAGTAGCTCACTGAGCGCCGAAAGTGCAAGGCCAATCCCACAGAGCGACATCACTCCTACAGAAGGCTTGGGCTGGCTAGGAGCATATGCAGTTGAAAGTGAGGGACAGTGAGTTCCATCAGTCAATCGGACCTCTCCATCTTAGCCCTTGAGCGAGCGACTCCAGTCAGTCAGAAAGTTTCTCACAGCTTCAAAGGCAACTACTTCAGTCACCGGTTCTCTCCAATTTCCACAAAATGTATGCAATCCCATCCTCGCTGCGATCTCTCAAACAATATCCTTCATTCGGGATTGCTGAGTGGCTCTCTCTTCACTGGAGCGGAGCACCGTCGGCGTAGTGGTTGCAATTCCCTTTCTGTAATGGACTCACGCTCCTCTCAACCTGACTGGCTTCAATCTCTGCCATGGTGAGTGCCTCTGCACCACACTATCTCCGGTGCTTTGATCTTGTGGTCTCTGACTGGCGGCACGAATCCTCACTTTGACATTTGCTGACATCACGTGTAGCCATGCCGCAGAACTGTTGCCTAGAGCAGTTGACAGGGCATCCTTCCAGCGAGCTTCTCACTCTTTCTGGATCTTCCCGCCATCTGACCAGCGGCCATGCCAGTCTCAAGACCCTTAGTGGCTCCCAAGATAGTTGCCGCGTCGAGAGAGCACCTTCAAGGGAACTTCATACCTTCGGAAGAGAAGAGTTCTTGTCACCGAGCAAACCTCATATTGACAGCTCTGCTGTTGACACGACACTCCCCGTTATCTGGCGAGCGACCTTGCCGATGCGGAGACCTCCGCACGTGCAAAACAGTAGCATCAATTTGGAGAGCGGCATGTTGACAAGAATTCTCGGGCAGCAAACAAATCCAAATTCCACCACCACCTCGTATTTCGACAGCTTCAGAACACCACACCCACTCACCCACAACCGCCTCGATGGGTCTCACAGAGGAACATGCGGCGCCTTCTGCGCGAGCTCCCAAACAGGGAATCTTGAGGTCCATGCGTAGCAAAGACCCACAAACACGCGATGCCGCCATTGCCAAGTTTCGAGAGTTCAAGCGGACATTCGGAGCCGAATGCTTCACTCGCCTCCATCTGGAGTACGTTCCCATCTCCGCAGCATCATCTGTTCTTGGCTGACATGTCCTTCGCCAGGCGATTCACTGATCCCCGGTGGTCCGACCTCACCGTCAAGCGCGGCAACTTCTCGTGGGCAGTCCACAAGGCGATCGTGTGCCCGCGCATCGCCTTCTTCGCAGAAGCGTGTGCTGGTAGCTCTACAGTTCGTCAACTCATCATTTTGGAGCCACTATCAGAAGCTGACATTGCCACAGAGCTGTGTGACGCTGAGCGAGGGTCATGTTCCAGTCGTGCACTCTATGCTGGCTTTCATCTACCTCGGAGACTACGACGACACGGCATTCAATCACATTGACTACGAGGCCTGCCGCCTCAACTTGCTGGTTCTCGAGATCGCGGATCAATACAAGCTGCCAGACCTCTGGCGTCTTGCGCGCAAGAAGTTCACCAGAGCCGCGTCTGGGGGCTATTTTGGGCTACAGTTTGTCGAAGCCATTGAAATGATCTGGACCGTCCCTACAAGATACGAGCAGTGCATACGCGATAATGTGCTCAACATCTGCGTGGCCCACGCCACAGACCTGTTTGGTGATCAGGAGACCAGACAAGCTCGATGGGAAGCAGACGGACAGGACCGACACATATATATCACTGTGCCCTCTCCAGCGAGCTTCCTTGGAGTCCACAGGGATATGCCTCAATTCGCCGTCGACTTGGCCACTCACATGGCGAGGAAGCTTCAATTGGCTGCAGATAGACGGACTCGTCGAGTACAGGAGCGCAACGACCTTCGCCCAAAGAACCTATAGCTCAAGATCGCCCTGAAGCTGGTGTCGCTGTCCCACTCAAAACGGTCGACAGATGATGTGGACTGTGAGAGCACTTTAAAGGTCTTCCATTGAAGATCTTTTGAAAAGACTATGGGATGGGAAGGCAAGTACTTTATGCTTTATGTGCAACTTGGGCTACATGTAATGTTGTGGAGTGAAAAGGTTGAGAAGGTGCAAAAGAAGGAAACAGCTGCCCATTTGAGTGGAAGAGAGAGAAGAGAGACGCTATTGGAGGTGCAGCCACTCTTCCAATCGGAGGTAAAAAGCAACTTTCGTTCGTTCCGTCAATCTCTGTCTTTCTTTGCTTCGGTGTAATCCTTTCGTCGTGGATCGGTCCAAAGGCATCATGCAGACTTTCAACTCCTTCTGACATTCAACGAGCGACAACATTGACAAGATCTGTTAAGCTTTACGAAGGCTACTGCGTTGGGGGAAACAGCTGACGGACGTTCTAGGGACTTCGATCAAGGCTTAAAACAAAGCTCATGTTGACAACCCTGCCATTCGAGAATGTTCTCGCAGCTCACACCTCGCGGGCTCTGGCAGCTCCCGATATGTTCTTCGTTTGCTGTGTGCAGTATTGGAAGTATATCAGATGCTCGACGTCCGGCAGACTCAAATCATACCGGCCTACATCGACTCTCTCCCACATGAATCCCAACCACCCCTCGCCGCTGATCCGAGATCATGACACGGATCGTACAACAAGAGTGCCTGTCATTACGAGAGGATCGGCCCTTCTGAGAAATCCCCGACACTCGGAGAACCGAAGCAAACTGTACGACCGCGCCCAAGCACTTTCATCTCCTGAAACACAAACTATGATGGCAAAGACGGTCTTTGTCGACCGGACCCACCATCAAGAGATGAGCAATATTCTCAACAACAGCATCTCGTATGTCTTCGTGATTCCGAAAATCATTGATCGACGTCAGCTTGCTAACACACAACTCATACCAGGCTCTTCATGAACCCACAGTACAGCGACTTGAAAGTCAATTGTGGAGACAGGACTTGGCCTGTCCACAAGAACATCGTCTGCCTGCGCTCCTCGTACTTTGCCAAAGCATGTGATGGCAGATTCAAGGAAGCTAACGAAGGCTGCGTGGACCTTCACGAGGACGATGCAAATGCCGTACATGCTTTGCTCGAATACCTCTACACCACCAATTACAACGATGAAGCTTTCAAGGAGCAAGACGGATACACACCCTTGTCGTTCAATGTGCTGGTTTTCTTCATTGCCGACAAATACGAGATACCTGCTCTTGCTACTCTCGCGTGCAGCAAGTTCTTCCTGCACGCTACAAGCGACTGGCGTTCGGCATCCTTCGCTGATGCTGTAGAAGATATCTACGACACATCGACGATTGTCAAGCAGGAGCTTCGGGACCAGATCATTCGCATTTGTAAGTACATGGCCCAAAAATCGGCAGGTATGAGCAACGCTCAACCAACCTACTCATGTGGAGGCGTTGAGTCAGACTTCTCCATCGCATCAATCTGCCAATATGCAGGTATCTGCCGTCTCTGAGAGAGCATCCCACAACAGTGCGAGTGTCACAAAAGGAACTGGACATCGCTGACTATCTTGTTTTAGGTGCCAACAATGCAAAGGAGTTCTTTGCTGAGTCGGAGGCAGGCGAGCCTCTATCGAAGCTTAGAGAATTCTTGAACAACACCCCGTGCTTCGCAGCCAGTCTGGCCGCCCAGTGCGCCAAGGATCTCGAGCTGCTCGAGGAACAGCTGAGCGCCTTCAAAGTCAGTCCCCCAACCCCCGCGCACGGCCGGTAAGCTGATACATCGCGAGAGTAGAGCGGGCCATTCTCATGCGGTCGTTGGGATCTCAAGTCGAACGTCTCTCTGCAGGGCTACCCGAACCCGAATCTTATTGGTGCTGGACTTTGTCCGCCACCTCGTACAAGAGTACCCTAGGCAGCAACTGGGCGGTATCATAAGGTTCACTGTGGGTTTGCTGAGTAGTCTTGGAACTTGGCTGCTGCTCGTGATGATGCGAAGCGCAAGCTGTGCTGGAGGGGAGAACAGAAAGAGGTACATGCGTTTTTATCATTAATGTTCAAACGTCGGGATTCAGTGCTTTGAATAGATCTTACAAGGTGGGTTTCTTCGAGATACTGGTCGATCAGGTCTGGCATCCCTGTTAGGTAGTCGTTGACTATGCTAGTCCAGAGACGCTCGTCGCTCAATGGTTTCAGAAACAAAATTGTCCCAAGAGTGATCCATGAAGATTGTTCAGCTGATTTTGATGACAGGACATGTTGTCAGATGATGCTCTTCTTGACAGGAACGCCTTTGAAGCTCTTCGATTGCACATGTTTGCTCATTCACTTTCATTCGCCCCAATCTGGTCTAGCCGAGAATTTTTCCGCACCATCGCTAATTCCTTTTCAACACCGGGGTCTGAAGTAAACCTCTTCATCAGTGTCTTGATCATCCATCACTGACTCTGCCAGCATCATCATGGCGCTATGGCAGACTGAGAAGTCCAAGAGGAGACGGGGAGAGCTCAAGGATTTGCTCGCCAATAATGCTTCGTCGGTGCCAGAGTCCACTTCCTTCCGACTGTCACTCACTAACAGATCTTTACTGGGCTGTTCAACAACCCGCAGTACTCTGACTTCACTATTAAGTGCGATGAGCGCTCCTGGGCTGTCCACAAGAACATCATATGTCTTCGCTCCACCTACTTCGCCAAAGCTTGCGACGGCAATTTCAAGGTGCGCAGGCTGGATCTGCCCGTGGCAGTGAGAATGGCAGCTAATGATCTCGTAGGAGGCATCCGAGGGATATTTGAGTCTACACGAAGACGATCCCAATGCTGTGCACGCCATGCTCCAGTACCTCTATACCACCGACTACGACGACGATAAACGCAAGAACGCCCCAGATCCTATCTTGTTCAACGTCATGGTTAATACAATCGCCGACAAGTACAATATCCCGGAACTAGTCATACTAGCCTACGTTAAGTTCTCTGAGCGAGCAACGGTGGACTGGCGCTCTGCAGCTTTTGCTGAAGCCGTGGAGGAGATCTACGACGGCTCGGCGGATGTTATGCGGGGTCTTCGAGAGAGAGTGGTCCGCATCTGTGTCGACAATTCAACAGAGCTTTTCGTAGAGCCAGACGAGGGACAGGTTTCTCCACAGCTCAGAGAACTTGCGAACAGCGTCCCATGCTTCTCCGCTGGGATGGCCTCTCTGATGGCGAAGAGGCTGCACCAGAGCGCGGAAGGGCTCGCCCAGAAGAGAGCAACGGGAAAAAAGGAGTCCGAGGAGATCATGGACCTCAGTCCCCTCCTCCACTAAGCGCTGAGCGGAAAGATGCGCCCTCTCGAGCCCAGCGGCTTCTTCTCTGCGGGAGTTTGGATTGAAGCGATTCCACGTTGGTCCGGACGATACACCAACGTGGACCACGCTTGACTGTTTCTCGCGGCACTATGACCTTGAACTCCGGTTCTTGGAGCCAGAAAAGATGGCAGTTAGCGTAGCGATTGTAGACTGGCAGTCTACTGTATGGACAATGTGAGTATGCATCTTCGCCGTCGGCTTTGGCTACTCATATCGGTGCAGCACACCAATTCTGGTCATAGAAAGTGAGGTTCATTATACTTCAATTCATGTCTCCACCCACCACCTCTCGACTTGCTTTCAGTCAATACGTGGGCGGTGGCGCCAGAGTTGTCGATACGAGGACTTTGCAGATTGCGCACCTCGTTGTTCAGGCATCTCTGCTATTGGTCTGTCGAGCATGCTAGTTCGAAGGCTTTTCAGTGCCTCAAAGGGCATCATCTCCAATCGAAAGAGCATACTTGGAATGATCAGCTTAATCTTGAGAAGGGAAATGCTCGGTGGACAATCCGTATATCGACGGCCATGGGTGGCGCCTGTATCCTTCCGAAAGGCTGGAAATGTATGTCCTTTGGTCCCTCTCCAGAATGGTACTTCTCTGGTATGGTGGTGTGAGGTGAAAGCAGAAGCATATTCCTGATCCACCACACCTCCTGAAAGCGAATCGATTCTTACAATCTCTGAAGAAAGGTCGACCTTGGGCAGTTCACCCACCTCTCAACAGTCTCAATAATTTTCCCTCGCATCCACGGAAACTCCTCTGCTATAGAGACGCTCCTTGCGTCATCCAACAAGTTCACCTCAACGAACAGTTTGCCAGCTCTACTGATTACCACAGACATGACTTTTCTTCTATTAGCGACCTCTTGACTTCTCATTGACGCCTGTTTAGGGACAAGTTGTCGATGTTCGTCTCTTCTCAATGCTCTTGTTTACATCTTTCCATGTCTGTTCTGTCAAAAACCACCCCTTGCATCACCTCCCCAGCTTTCGTACCCGCATCCTATTGGACCACATCCATCTTCACGCAGCTCGAGCCGGACCCTCTCAGAGCTCATGCGCAGAGTCGCACGGCTGCAACTGCTTCGTCCCCAATACTCCTGGCTTCTGTTGACAAACCGAGGGATTATGCATTCCGTCCCTCACGTCTACACTTCAGACCCTCCAGCCCGGTATATAGACTATGGGGGAATGTCGGCCGCCACTTCGGTCAAAAAACCGCAACGTGCTTGCTGTAGGTCGATCTTTTCGTTTTCGATTCGCTGCTTTCGTAGCTGGTTTCAATGGCTTCCCGGAGACAAGCCTCAGAGGACTGGAGTCCTTCGCAACAAACAAGGATACAGACTAGAGCAGCGCCACCACGCGAGCCACGCGATGAGTGCCTGCGACTTCCGAAAACAACATTGGCGGAACAGCGTGCATTGCGACCGCTGCCACTGAGTTTACCCTTCAAGCATTCAACTTCACCACCCATTCCAAAAGCTCCGCCGCCTTCCAGGAAAGAAAGTCCGTCGTTTGAGGGTCTGCGGGATCCCGAGATTGTCGACGTAGAGTCGACGTCAACTTGGCCTCGTCGGGAACCACCAAAGGTCTTGCGAACTGGAAGGCTCCATTCACCCAGCATTGCATCTCAGCAGTCTCAGCAGAGTGGCAGACAGTCAGAGATCTCCTTGGGAATCCTAGACTACTATATGAGGGATCCTTCTCCGACAGTACGCAGTCCTGAGTTCCCACCGACTCCCAAGTTCGACAAATCAGCGGATCTTTTCGACTTTGGTATTCCTCCTACACCGATGCCTCACACTGCTAGAAGTGAAATCCACTCGAGCACAAGAGCGGGTGCCGAGCGCAAACAACAGCCCCAGTCACCTCCATCACCTCCCAGAGTACCTCCAGACTCCAACACAAACAAAGGATACAGTCTCTTCCCCGTAGTAAAACAAGTCACTCCTCCAGCTCGGCAGCCAGCAATCACGATCGTTGACTCAATTTCCTTCCGCGACATCACTCCGTCAAGCGCGAAGAGTGCCATTCAATCACACCCCCAGCCAGACCCATCCTATCGTCCTCGGAAAGAGAGTGTTTCAAGCTCTGTACGAAGCAGGACAGACAGCATCAACTCGTCGAGCTTCCGTCGAGATCGAAAAGGTCAACTCCTTCCTCTGCGCATTCTCTCCGGTGGTTCAACACCAAGCACTAGGCGAACAGTCTCCAACGCAACGACCATTGCTCTGAACTCTTCCCCTGACGCAGACTACCACAGCAGATGGTCTGATGATACAATCACATCACCCTCAATGGCACCGACTCCTGGACCTAGAACATCATTTGGCTCGTTGTTGCAACGCAACGACACCCAGTACCCAGACTGTTTCTTTGAAGACGACAACGAAGAAGCACCCCTGCGTCGGAAGTTTGCTTGGAAGCGATCAGTTGGTTCCAATTCATTGGAAAGCAGAAAGTCGAAAGGAAGGTTCGACAAGCCTGAAAGTGTTGGTCATAAGTTTACCAGGCTTATGTTCTGCGGATGCGGCGGGCGGTAATTTTGATGAGATACTGATTTGTTAACGCTGTAATGACTGTTACGAAGAGATAGAAAGTCTTGATGATTGCAATGAAAGATGCCCGAGTCGATACGTTGTCCTTTCGAAAGTTTTCAGTGTGGTGTAACATGGTTATCCCTTGAGCACACCCCCTTTGCCCTTGGGAGAAGTTTCTCAACATGGTTTAGAGGAGGAAACAGTGAAGCCATATAGTTACCCGTAGCTTTCGCTCTCCATTTCACTGCTCTCTTTCATGGCACTGAAGGGACTTTGGCTGGCATAGTGGGTATGGTCATCCGTTTAGACCATATCTCGACCTTCGATCTCTCTCGTAGCTCTGTTCATGCTATTAATGCAAACTTCATGAGCATGGTCTGCATGTTCGTATGCGGTGGAGCTGCGCGGTTTCCTGCCTCCATGGCTCTCCTTGCTCGAAACGACATTTTGCTGCCGAGTGGACTGTTTGTTGCCCCTTTCCAACCTGAGGTAGAAGTCAGACTGTCTCCCACCTCAAGTCTACAAGTGTTTGTCCTCTTGCATGTGGCTGGTGAAGCCTTCGATGGCGTAGCGCGCCTGGTTTCTCGTCGAGATCATGTAATGTATGTGACCTGTATGAGCCTGTCGTGCTCCCCTTTCATGGTGTTGCATCATTTGTCTCGATGGAATGCCTTCCATGCTGCGATCTCGCGTTCTTCTATGGTGGGTGGAGACGCTGTAGGTGGAGGACTCCGAGTAGGCATCGCACTGCACACCGGATGACATAGAAGCACCCCTTTACTTGACAGGGTCCACAATATGGCGAATGGACAACGTACATGATGTGGTGAAGATTGAGAAGAAAACACTGAGTACACACCGGACCAACCTCCGTCTCAACCCGCGCTAAATTTAAGCTCACCCAAGATCGTCATGACTTTTGCATGTGAAACCCCAGCGATTCCAACTCACGATCACAATGTCAACAACACCATCCACCTCTCTCTCTCCGCCCCACCACTCCCAATGGCTCCCTCCACCCTCACGAAGGGTACAAAACCTACCGCCATAGTAATCGGTGCTGGTGCCGGCGGCGTAACTACTGCCGCCCGCCTCGCCGCCTCCGGTTTCGACGTAACAGTTCTCGAAAAGAACTCTTTCACCGGCGGTCGTTGTTCCCTTTTATACTCCCCCAACAAAGATTATCGCTTCGATCAAGGACCTAGCTTGCTGTTATTACCAGAGCTGTTTAAGAGGACGTTTAGGGAATTGGGGACGACACTAGAGGATGAAGGGGTGGAGTTAAGGAAATGTGAACCTAACTATCATGTTTGGTGTCATGATGGGGTTATGGTGAAGTTATCTTCTGATTTGGCGGTGATGAAGGAGGAGGTGGAAAAGTACGAAGGGAAGGGAGGGTTTGAGAGGTATTTTGCGTGGATGGGAGAGGGACACAGGCATTATGAGTTGAGTGTGGAACATGTGCTGCTTAAGAACTTTACTTCTGTGGGAAGTATGTTGAGATGGGAGTTCTTAGGGAGGATACTCGAACTACATCCTTTTGAGTCTATCTGGAGAAGGACAAGTCAGTACTTCGAGACGGAGAGGTTGAGGAGGGTTTTCACTTTTGGGAGTATGTATATGGGTATGTCTCCTTTTGAGGCGCCGGGGACGTATAGTTTGTTGCAGTATACTGAGTTGGCGGAGGGGATATGGTACCCTGTAGGTGGATTTTGGAAGGTTGTTGAGGCACTTGTTGATGTTGGGAAACGACTCGGTGTGCAATATCGGCTGAACACTGCCGTGAAAAGGATCTTGCTGGATGAGAGTCGACGGCGGGTCAAAGGCGTGGAACTCGAAGGAGGAGAAGTCCTAACAGCAGACGTGGTAGTCAACAATACCGATCTGGTCTACGCTTACGATACGCTTCTTGCAACACAACAACCCACAGCATACGCGGAAAACCTCAAGTCCAGACCTGGGAGTTGCAGTTCTATTTCTTTCTACTGGGCTCTTTCGAAACAAGTCCCGGAGCTAGAAGCCCACAATATTTTCCTCGCAGAAAGTTACAAGGAGTCTTTTGACAGTATTTTCAAGAAACACCTTATCCCGGACGAACCTTCATTCTACGTCAACGTTCCTTCGAGAGTAGACCCTTCCGCCGCTCCACCTGGGAAGGATACAGTCGTTGTGCTTGTTCCCGTGGGACATTTGACCGAGGACACTGGCAATGGCAAAGGTACAGCACCTACGGAAGTGCAGAATTGGCCTGAGATGATTGCGCTTGCGAGGAAGACTATTTTGAGCACGATCCAGGCGAGAACGGGCGTGGATCTGGGACCGCTTATTGTGCATGAGCAGAGTAATGATCCTGTGAGTTGGAGGGAGAGGTTTAATCTGGATAAAGGAGCCATCCTTGGGCTTTCGCACTCGTTCTTCAATGTCCTCTGTTTTCGACCGAGTACGAGGGCGAGACTTCCGAGCGTTTTGGACCCTACGCTGAAGAACTTGGGTGTTGCAGGGAGGGTAGCGGAGACGCTGGTTGACGCTGCTAGGGTCTGGAGTCCATGGGGGAGAGATGTTAAGGGGTTGTATATGGTTGGTGCTAGTGCACATCCGGGGACTGGGGTGCCCATTGTGCTTGCTGGGGGGAAGTTGGTTGCCGAGCAGGTTTGTGGGGATTTAGGCATGCGCGTGCCATGGGCTGAGGGGAAGAAAGTGGAAGAGAAGGGAATGTTGGATCGGGTTGAGATAAGGCAAGGCTGGGGAAGCTGGGTAGCGGGATGGGTCGTGTTGGCGCTTGTGCCGTGGCTGTTGGGGTGGGTTGTGTTGCTTTTAGTGGGGAGGTGGGCTTGAGGAGCGATATCTGGCTTGTTGGTCCTTCGCTTGGGAGGTTTGTGGGAAACGGATGCTGGAGACATCACCTTCCTGATGTGCTTGAAGTGAGGCTTGTGGTATCACCTTCTTTTACGTTTTCGTCTCACTTTTGCTGACCTTTCTCTCAGTTTCACTCAACTCGACTTCCTCACATCCTCTCTCTCCTATATCTACCAACACTGCTGTTAATCAATCCCTCAGCACTACCACGACCTCACGGACCCTCGGGAGCTCAATTGGCAGGGATCTTTCAAGGTTTGATATGTGTGAAGTGAAGTAAGTCGGGCTCTTTAAAGTTTGGCTGCTGCGTAGCATCATACTTCGACTTACTCTTCTTCTCACTCTCTCCCATCTGTCTCCAACATCATCGCCTCTTCGCATTCTCACTCAACTGCCTCTACTACCATCACTCAGAAACACTCTCTCCATCCTACGGTCATCGACACTACTGATAAGCACTCATGGCTACCATGATCGCACCGCCACCGGAGATGGAGTTGGATTCGGGAAGTCAGCCACCACAGACACGGCCACCCATGCTAGCTGATCCGCCTCACTCTGTCGAGATTCTGGGCAATCGTTTCCGGGTGGCGACTAGGCACGGGACATCGGCCCAAGATAGGGACCTCGATGTCTTCGCAGATCTTCTTGAGCACTTCCACGGGGGTTCGGTGATTAATAACCGTCAGGAACTCGCTCGAGATGACGCTCTGAGGATGCGCGTACGATTCCGCTTTCAGTGTATCGACGAATGGCTTTTCAAGCGTTGGGGTACTTACCATAGTGTTGAGCAAGCTTGCCAGTGGTTGATGGACTTGATTTGCTTCGGCCGAATTCCATGCCACGAGCTCAGGGATGGTGTGAAAGAGTACATTGACTTTCGAGACGAGAATGGGGAGATTGATCATCGAATTCAGCAACTGAGGGACACCTGGACTTTTATCATGCAGTCGAATGCTACTGAAAAGGCTCGTGTTGCCGCTGAGAAGGCTCGTAAACGTAAGGCGACAAGAGAGGCCAGTGGTAAACCATCCAAGAAATCTGCCAAGAAGACGAAGGAGAAGACCCAGACCAGGGACGAGATTCCGCAGGAAGTGCAAGACCGCATTCGAGATCTTCCAGATACTCCAGAACGTCCGCAGAACTCTCCATGTCCTGTGTCCAGGCCTAGTCACAGAGCAGACGAGGATGATAAGGAGCCTGTCAAGCCAGAAGCTCCAGCGCGCGAACCAGAGCAGAGCAACAATCTGGAGACTTTAACGAAGGACGAGACTTATATCAAGACCGAAGCGACCGCACCACCACTCAAAATCATTACTCACGAGTTGATCGAGATCGACTCAGATAGTGATACCGACGAGCCGCCTCGCGGACAGAAGTCGAGTGTCGAAGAGAGCAAGACGGCGACAGATTCACAGCAGGCCACGAAGGATGAACGTCAGCTCCCGAAAGCTTTTGAGACTGAGGTTGCAACTCCGCAGCTTGTAGCAGCCTCTGTTGACAGCACCATTCTTGAAGCAGCTACCACTGCCATCTCCAGCGGAAACAGCGGCAATCCCATCAAGATCGAGGCCGATGTTGAGTCGGATCAGAGAGTTGCTCCATTCAATGCTCCTGAGAGCATCACTCCAGCTCCGTCTACTGACGGCAACAGCCGCCAGACTACAGCCGCTCCCAGATCCATCAATTCTAGCGGCGATCTTGGGGAGGCTACCAACAATCTCAAACGGAAGCACGAGACCGAGACGACGACAGCGAAAGAGCAGAGTGACGACCCGCCCATCGACCCTTCGGTCACGGCTAGTGTTATACGGGATCGCATTGCCATCAAGCAGCTGAAGCTGGAGATCTTGCAGATGCGGTACGAGATGGAGCATGGGAAGGAGTACTCTGGCTAGAGATTGAAGACCAGATTTGGTGAAGGTTGACTTACGGTTTGTGTGTTCATGTATTCATTTGCGTTTGGATTTGACATGATTCGGACGGAGCGGAGGCATTTCACTTCAGGAAGCTTTCAACGTAGATGTGGAATGCGACTTCCTGGTCTCTTTGAAGTGAGGCTTTTCTATCCTTCTCTCTTTGCACTTTCATCTCACTCTCAATTATTTCCTCGTTGCCTCAAACATCAGCTTTCATCTAGTGCCTTGGAAGATATCGTCTCCATTAAAAGAGCATGCCTAAGACGATTACCTTAGCTTTCAAAAAGAAGATTCTCAATGGAACACCCTCATACCAATAGCCCTGGACATGACACTCTGTTTCGACCTAGATCATCGTTAAGTCTTACCCCAACCCTAACCCTGATAACCTGTTTTCGCGAGAAGGAGGACATGCAGCATTCTCCATCCTCAGACAACAGAGCTGTCAAGATGAAAGATCACTCGATAGTATTTCTCATCGGAGCTCGACATGTTCTTGATGGGACTCTCCTGGCGAGGAAGGGGCTTTGAAGACACTAGCAGCATGTCAACTGGCATAGTCGCCTCGAGAGTCGAAGGAGACCGATACAGACCCGACTGATCACACCCAGCAATCCTGATCCCAACAGCTTTACCAAGTAGCTATGAACCTCTGCTTTGCTTGCAAGACCCGGGGATCGAAACACTCTGCTCAACAGCCTGCCCGAGCACAGCAGGCAAGATCAGTGTCCGGACAAGGAACAATGCTTTCTGTGTACAACACTTCTCCAAGGATACTGCATGTGCTTCATTGCAGCATCCATGTTCAACAGATCCCCAAGCCGCATGTGGAAGGTTGATCAATGCGCGTCGCTGACAGGAGGCATCGGTTGCAACTCCGACTGCAATCACACATTTGTTGTTGCTCGGGTGTGACTTGACTTGATTGTTGTACTGCAGAACCCCGCACTACGAGCATACGTGGGCGGCGGTGTTCAAGGCGGGGGTTGTATCATATACGAGTACGAAGCTGTGAGGTGAAGTCGACTCGAGGCGGGGATGTACGGAGTATCATGTACGGAGAACGAGTAAAAAGCGCCGTGAAGCTGCAAGGTGAGGTCGGAGCTACAGGTGGCTGGGGAGCGGACTCACCTCCGGCGCGGGTGACACCGGGGCGTCGGGAGCATCGGGAGCGCTATCGATCGTTGTGACGACGGCGTTTTGCTTGTTTCCGCCGGAAAAGCTCCACACCTCCAACAACAATTCCATAACATCACATCACCAAGCGCCACCTACCGTCTGCAATCCCGAGACAATATTGGAAGCAGCTTGGAAGCAGCTTGGAGGGAGCTGTGGACACTGTGTACGTTGTACGACTCTACAGACATCCAATGAACGCAATTCACGTCTCACAACAGGAACAAGCTCTCCACAAGCCTTGCCTGTCAATTCTTCTGATGAGTTTCTCCATGGTCGGTATGAAACTTTGCTACGCCCAGACCTTCGTACTCATTTCCGACATACCGGTATCGAGATGTTGGTTCGTCGGGAAAGCTAGGAACCTGTTTTTGAGCACACCTCAGCTGTGTACAAGCTCGCCATCGCCATGCCTCATGGGGAGCCGGCACATGGCCTGCCTTGGCCAGAGCAGAACTCATCACATCATTTGAACGAACTCGCTATCAACACAGCAGGATATGGCAACCAGAGACGACGCTGATGAAAGTGGTTGGAAATGCCGAGAACCAAGCTTTCACTGCTCGGCTCACAGATCGCTGGCAAGACGCCGATCAGAGGCTTGTTCTTGGAGTTAAGCTCAAGCGCCACACCTGGTGACCACATCATGTCGACTCACGGATCGTCATCCGCTGAGGTCAGACCACTGCAATTTCGATCCGCAAAGTATCCGAATAATGTGAAGTTTTGCAAATGGTGGCAAATCTCTCACGAATCGCAAAGAGAGGCATGCGAAGAGAAATGAATAGACACAAGACGATGAGAAGAATGCGTCCTACCCCAGGACAACGGCAGCACAACGGAGCTGCGTCCGCTCAGCGTTATCAGTGATCACAGCCCAGCGTTAAAACGGCCATTTCCATTGGATGGTCGAGATGCGACCGAATCCGGCGGTAAGATCCGGATTTGTTGATCAGAGATGCATTCCCGCAAGGAGTCCTCGACGTCACCTTCCGAGCAGTAGAACGCGTTGCTGGCGTTGCTGTGACAAAAAGCGAAAGCTTCCCCTCTGCTGGTTTGCCCTGCTTTTTCTTCATCCTCTTGATACCTCGAGTAGACAATTGAACGTCCGACATCTACGAAGCCATCACGATGGAAGGATACAGCCACCTCGTAGCACGTACCAACGATGCGATCGCCGTCAATGGTATGCTTTGCTTCCACAACCCTGGAAAAGAGCATTTGCTGATACTGACACTCTTTTACAGGCGCCTCTGTCAATGGCGAGGTTGCTGACATCGCTCTGACCACTGCTGGATCAGACTGGTACTGGGCCGTCTGCGCGGTGATGACGTTGGCCACAATCACATTTGCTGGATTGGCCCAAACGAAGCCTCGCCAGAGTACGTGTTTTGAAGACGCACAGAAGAGTGAAAGCAAAAGCTGACTTTTCATTGCAGACCGCATCTTCCACTACATTACCGCTGGCGTGACCATGGTTGCCGCGATTGCCTACTTCTCCATGGCTTCTCACTTGGGATGGACTGCGATCAGGGTTGAGTTCCACCGCGGTGTAGGATCAAAGGTCCATGGCAACACCCGTGAGATCTACTACGTTCGATACATCGACTGGGTCATCACCACCCCACTCCTGCTTCTGGATCTTCTGCTCACCGCAGGCATGCCATGGCCAACAACTCTCTTCGTTATTCTGGTTGACGAGGTCATGATTATCACCGGTCTTGTCGGCGCTCTCGTGTCATCCAGCTACAAGTGGGGCTACTTCACTTTCGGCTGCGTCGCACTCTGCTACGTGCTCTACGTCCTAGTCTGGGAGGCACGCATCCACGCCAACGGGGTCAGCCGCGAGGCCGGCAAGGCGTTCCTCACTTGCGGTGCCCTCACTGCGTTCCTCTGGACTCTCTACCCAATTGCCTGGGGAGTATGCGAGGGTGGCAACGTCATTCCCGTCGACTCCGAGGGTGTCTTCTACGGTATTCTGGATCTTTTCGCCAAGCCAGTCTTTGGCGCTCTTTTGATCATGGGACACCGCAACATCGACCCTGCTTCTCTGGGTCTGTACATCCACGACTACAGCAACGGTGACGCTCTTGTCCACGAGAAGAAGCGTGGTAACGGTGTCGCTCCACTCGATGCTCCCGTCACCGAGAATGGTACCAACGGCACCACTGCTGCGGTATAAATGATTCATCATCGTCCCGCATATCGTTTTGTGCTTTTAATCCACAATGAGAAATCTACGGAGGTTATACAAGGCTCCGGACGCATGTTCTCGACTATTTGTACAAGACATATGCTCTTTCTGGCGTAGGCCTACGGGGCCAAACTCTACGATACCACGATACTGCGTTTTCAAGCGCGGATACCTAGCGAACAAGATAGTAATATAATCAATCATCACACTCGTGTGCTCACCTCTTACTCATCTTCCACGTCTCTTTCCATCACCTATGTCCATGATATGCGAAAAGCCTAGCAGTCTCCTCGCGTATCAAACTGTGTGCCCTCTCCAAATAATCCGTTATCACCGCCTGCTTGTTCGTTACCCACTCCGAAAGCCCAAACCTCCTACCAAAGCTTGGATCCAGGAGAACTATGTTACTATATCTTGAGTTTCTCACTAGCTGTACAATTTACATATCGAAAGCATACCAAAAAGCTCTAGAAACATACATCCAAGAGAGAAAAGCTCCCAGCTCTTCTCAAGACCTTTGCGTAAAACCACAACACTCCTAACATATCATAAACCTAGCTTCGCATACAAGGGAAAAAATCACATATACAGACACAAACTTCATGTCTCTCCCCAAAAAGACTCGTTCATAAATCTTCAAGCCAGCTTCATAATTGACAAACAACAAGCCACTCCATCTTTAAAAAAAACCAACATAACCCACCAAATACCAAGAACATCTTTAGCTCCATGGAACAGGAGAAACGATCAAAAGAAAGCGCTCACAAAGCTCTTCTACCTTACGCACGCATCGGATTTCGAATCTGCAATTTCAGACAACACAATCCACCATACAAGCACAGCAGAAAAATGCATACACAAAACCACACAAAAAGCTATATACATATCATCCACACTATTCTCTCTTCACACCCCTCCTCACCGGCCCCCTCAGCGCCCTCCAAGCAACCCATCCCCTCTTCCACCCAGGCACACTAGCCCTCTGCCCCCCCACCACATTCCCACCCCTAAGCTCCCTTCCAATCTGCATATAACTCTCCACAGCAACCCTCATACCCCCTCTCGCTTCCCCCGGAAGTCGTTCCACAGCTCCTACACTCTCCCCATAAAACCCAAAAGCCCTCTCCAACAATTTCCTCCTGACTTCCTCAACCTTCTTCCCAAACTCCCCATCTCCACCAGCGCCTTCTATGAGCCCTTCACCGAATTTCTCAGCTGTCAACCCTACTTCCCTTAACCATAGCGGCGGAATATAACACCTCCCAAGCTTAGCATCCACAGCCACATCCCTAGCAATATTAACATACTGCAACGCAATCCCCATTTTCCTGCCCGCTTCCATTAATTTCTTCGCTTCCTTTTCTTCCTTGCCCTGACCGTGATGAAACAGCACAAGCTGAATACAAAGTTCCGCCACCGTACCCGCGACTCTCGCGCCATAGAGATCAAGATCCACGACGCTTTGAATCGGCGACGACAAACAAGTCGCTTCTCTATCCTGCTTGTCAGAAGCCTTAGAAGAAAACTTGAGATCCATCTCAAACCCATCAAGTAACTGCTCCAACGGCCTCCTCTCCATACGCTCCGTAGGAAGCAGCATTAAAGTCAACACCGCATCCCCAGGAAAGTTCTGCACAGTAAACAGCGTCGCAGGCCCCCGATTTCTATCTTTCGCCTCAATTTCCATTCCTTGGGAATTTTTGACTGTGCCTCCATAGCAAAGCTTTAAATAATGTTTGAGTTTCGCCAACCATTCTTTTGCTTCGGCTGGAGAATTCGCATTATCGATTAAATCATCCGCGACTCGGCAGAAGGAGTATAGTAATATCAAGTCCAGACGGAGACGGCCGGAGAAAGTACTTGATGCTAAATAGAAGGAGCGGGATTTGCGCTGGAGACGGGAGACGGATTGGGAGTAGGCGTTTATGCGGTCTGAATCGTAGGTGCTGGCGGGTAGGAGGAGGGCTTTTACTAGCAAGACTGGGGTTGGGAGAGCGGGGACGCGGGGGTAGTGGGCTGGGAAGGCGTTGAGGATTGCGATGGCGTTGTCGAAGGCTACGAGGCCGGATACGATGAGGGTGTTGGTTAGAAGGAAGAAGATGGCTTCTTCAATCTCCAAGTTCGGCCACAGTTCCACTCCTGTTTTCGTCGAGGAGGATATGACCCAGGTTCCGCGGCGGAGGGCTAGAGTGTCCACGATCCAGAGATAGAGGGTCGGAAGGACGATTGGGAGGACTGTGCTGGTCCAGGGTAGATTCAGCAGGAATTGGTATGCGAGACTCCAGAGGAGCATCAAGAAGGGTAGAGCCCAGATCAGAATTAATCCGAGATATGTCTTTTTCCCTTCATCTTTGATCCAGCCAATCGCGGCTTTCATCCCCAATCCCAGCACCACTTGTCCAGCAATCTTGATCGTTTTCCATCTTCTTCCTTGAGGGGTTTTGGGATTCTCGTGGACGAGATATGCTTCTTTTAATACTGGACGGGAGAGCAGGAGGTAGAGGAGGGTGGTGTTGTACGTCTGAATTACAAAGAAGAAGATTTCTTCCAGTGGGATCGAGTAGAAGGTGTATCCCAGCACGGCATTGGGAGGATAGGACCAGATGTTGGTGCGAATGAGGTATGAGTCCCAGGGGATTGTCGACGTTACGGCGATGGTTATGAGGAAGAGAAGGCGGTAGAGGTCGAGCTTGGTGAGGAGCGGGAGGGAGAGGAGCGTGAGGAGGGCGGCGGGGGGGAGCGTGTAGGTGATGTGTCTGTGAAGAAGATGGATTGAGAGTTAGATATGTGTCTTGCGCATTGGAGGGGGGTTCTGGTGGTTTCTTTCTTACACGAGAGCGTAGTCCCACCCCATCTTAGAGGGGAATTCAAGTGAAGGTGTGTTTTCTTCGATTCCTGGCTTTTGCTATTCCTGCCCTCTCCATCTCATCTCATCTGTACATCTTGCGCTGTGGCTGTGGCTGGTTGCTCTCAACACTCTCAACACTACCGGCATCAGGCCTCGAGTCCCGTGAAGGAAACCTGTTAGCCTCCTCAAAGTTCACACCGCGGAGTCCGGCATTCACCAAGACCCGAGATGAGATTAGATCTGTGGCGCTCTTGTTGTTGCTGTGGCGCAAGCTCCTTCCCAATCGCAGATTTGTCGATTTAAAGTTCAATAGTCTCCGCTTTCCAACCGGTTTCGACAACGTCATTCAACGCGAAGCTCCCGTCGGCTACCAACAACTTGAAGTCTGTGGTGATGATATGTGTGATGAGATATCGCGAGGAGGCGAGACCGGTCTCTCCATCTTGCATGTGAAAGTCGTCCTGTACGAAACACTTCAAACACATGCTCAGATGGTGTTGAGGAGAGCCGGACAGACAATCTGTAGCTGATGCTGGCATTGACTCGCCTTTCCCCTCTCCCTCCCTCTCCCTCCCTCTCCCTCTCTTTGATTTACACACCAAAATGGACGTCTACCACGCCGGCCAAAAACGCAAACGCTCCCCCAGCGAACACATTCCACCGACACCCTGTCCCAAACACCCCTACCTCAGCGGCAATTTCGCCCCAATACAACAAACACTGCCCCTCACCAGATGCACATACACCGGCTCCATCCCACCCGAATTAGCAGATGGAGAATACGTCCGCAATGGCAGTAATCCCGTCTCCAACGATGATTTGGGTCGAGATGCGCATTGGTTTGATGGGGATGGGATGTTATCCGGCGTGTTATTCAAGAAAGATGAAAAGAGTGGGAACATCGAGCCGGAATTCGTGAATGCGTTTGTGCTCACGGACTTGTATCTCAGTGCAAAGGGAAGTGGGAGGTTGAAGAGACCGATCTTGCCGAGTATTGCCACGTTGGTGAATCCTTTGACGGGATTTATATACTTGACCTTCAGGATTTTGAGGACGGTGTTGTTGGTTTTGTTGAGCCATTTACCGGGGAGTAGACAGGCGATTAAGAAAATCTCAGTGGCGAATACGAATGTGGTGTTTCATGATGGGAGGGCGTTGGCGACTTGTGAGAGTGGACCGCCTATGAGGATTCAGTTGCCGGGGTTGGAGACTGTGGGCTGGTATAATGGTTCTTCTGCGGAGAATGAAATGCTGGAAGAGAAGGATGTGAATGAGAAGGTATTGGGACAGGACAGTGGACTCATCAGTTTTATGCGGGAATGGACAACCGCTCATCCAAAAGTCGACCCCAAGACGCAGGAAATGCTCATGTTCCATTCGAGTTTCGCTCCGCCTTATGTGCAGTACAGTATTGTTCCCGCACAACACTCCAAACTGGCTGGAAAGAAAATGCTCAACGCCGCGGTTCCTGGCATCACCTCCGCGAAGATGATGCACGATTTCGGCTGCTCGGAAACACATACTGTCATTATGGATCTCCCTCTTTCCCTGGACCCGCTGAATTCGTTAAAAGGCACACCACCAGTTGCCTACGACCCTAGCAAACCCTCCCGCTTTGGAGTCTTCCCCCGCCACTCCCCTGAGCAAGTTACATGGTTCGAAACAGACGCTAGCTGTATTTTCCACACGGCCAACACCTGGGACGAAGTCGATGACAGTACTGGGGACATCACAGGCGTAAACATGTTATGCTGCCGCCTAACATCCGCAACCCTAGTCTTCGCAGCCGGAAACATCGCAGCTCCAGCTCCTAAACCTCGCGCTCCACCTGCTACAATAGCCCGCAGTCAGAGAATGCCATTTTTCTCCAAATATGATGCCGAGAGGGAGGGCTCACATACCGAACGTCTGGACGAAAAAGACCACCTCCTCGTCCGCGTCTCCTCAACCTCCTCCTCCTCCACCCTCTCAGAAGAAGAACAAGAACCCTTCGAAGAAGACCAATGTCGCCTCTACTACTACCACTTCACCCTCCCGACCCCCACCTCCCCAACCCCTCTCATAAAATCTCAATACGCCCTAACAAGCATCCCCTTCGAATTCCCCTCCACGCACCCCTCAAAATCCATGCTCAATGCACGTTACATCTACGGCTGCAGCACAACCACCTCCTCCGCTTTCGGCGCCGCACTAGGAAAAGCCACGAAAATCGACGCGATTGTTAAAGTTGATGCTGGGACTTTGATTGAGAGGGGGAAGAGGAATCCTCCGAGGAGCGTTACGGGGGTTGTGGATTCGAGGTCTATGGCTGAAATCGGGGAACATGACGATGTGATTGGGGTGTTTAGAATGCCTGAGGGGTGGTTTGCGCAGGAGGCTAGATTCGTTCCAAAGAGGAGGGAGAATATTTTTTCTGATGAGAGTTTTGAGGGGAGTGGTTGTGGGGAGGATGAGGGGTATCTCCTTTTCTACGCTTTCGATGAATCTCAACTTGATAAGCTGACTGGGGAGGTGAGGGATGAAGGGGAGGTGAGGAGTGAGTTGTGGGTGCTGGATGCGAGGGACATGAGGACTGTGGTTGCGAAGGTGCAGTTGCCGCAGAGGGTTCCTTATGGGTTGCATGGGAGTTGGTTTTCGAGGGAGGAAATTGCGGGGCAAAGGGGGGTGGAGAGTGTTAGGAATTTGCCGCTTGTTGTGGAAGGGGAGGGCAAGGGGCTTTGGGGTTGGGTTCGGAGGTGGATTGAGGGGGTTTTGGGGTGATGTTGTTGGGATGTGGTGAGGGGGTACGGGTTTTACATGATAATGGAATGTGGTAGGGAGATGATATATGTGTATGTATGCATAGAATGGGAGAATAATGAAAGCAATAAACAAATTCTAGGCATGGTATTCACTTAACCGAGTCGCGCTAATACCGCATTACAAGTCGAAGAAGCTAAGTATAGACGATAGTGGTGTTAAACTTACAATGCTATAAAAGTGTGATTAGGGCTATCGACTTAAGGATTTTCTATTAAGAACTTCGCTTCTTAAAGTTAAGTCGATCGTCTTAAGTACGCTCTCTCGATGGAAACGATGTCTTTACTTTAGTACGGTGGGAAAACGACAAGTAGCATAAGAACATGACAATCTGTAGATATGGCTTGGCGTCTCACAAGACACACCTACACCAATTTTTTCTCAGCAATTGCAGACTACTATCATCGCATATTCGACTCATAATTACTAGATTGAAGAACAGAGCAATAGTCATTATCCGAAGAACACATCGATTGCATCTTTCCCGAAAAGAGGAACGAAAAGACCGTCAGCCATTGACCCCTGAGTCTGTAGTCTGCTCATCCCAAATCACCATTTCCCTATCGATCAACCCATTACATCACCTATAAGCCAATCATTCCTAAATGAGCCCCCTTCACTCACAAGAAGCAAAAGATGCTCCAAATTTCCTAGCTGTTATACCTCCCATTCATCCCCAAACAACCCCTTCTTTCTTTACTCATCACCACCGCCGCACCGAAACCTTCCAGAACACATGACTATAAACATCTCCTTCGACTCGAGAAGATAGCACCGCGCCATGAAAACTCACTACTCGCTTCGCAATTCCAGCACGGGGCCGTAATAGCACTACCATAATCGGACATCCATCATCTGCGTATCACAGAATAGATCCGAACGCGCATCACAAACTAGCCACCCCCTAAACCCACCATACGCAGTATCCCAATCGATCCTATCCAAGCAATCTCAACATGCCTCGAACCAGCCATATTCGCACCAACATTTTTCCAATCCACACTCATTCACAAGAAGTTGAATCCTCCACATAACCCGGCTGCAAATACCCAGGCAACAAACCCCGCACAAGGTAGCATTTCATCCCCAACTCTTCCCTCCGAAGTCGCACCATACGGCAGGGCAAGGGGCATGGTTATTCCCAATCCAGGCTTGGATATGGCTCTTCTTTCTTTGGCTCGGGGCAAACAACCGGAAGTCTTCCATATATACCTTCAAATCCGTACGGTAGAGCTAGATATAGCACAGTCTTCTATATCGTGCAGTAGCTCTTGCATTATCCCAATCGATACTAGCGCAAAATGTGCGTGAATACACAGAGCTCGTTGCTCCACCCAAATCTCTGTCCAGAATTGAGAGGCCCGCTTAGACGGTACCTTACGCTTGATGAATTTATCGAACAGGAAATCGAAGAAGGGGTGCTCCAGGCATTTCACCTGTTCAGTAGAATCATGATGTTTCGGCTTACGAGATCCATCGACATTGACTCGTGCAAGATCTTCTTGCGATAAATCTCTACAGCAGACTCGTCGGTAGGGAATTTTTGCGAAAGAGGTGGAATAAGACCAAGGATCTCAGGACTGCTTACTCTCTCTTTCTCGTCGTGCACATTCCAAAACCCGGGTCCTTCTCTTGATTTGCTCTTCTTCTTTTGATTGGCTCTCCGTCTCGATCTTCTCTCTAATGGTACTGGAGAGGAGAGCGCACGAATCGCATACTGAATCCCGAACAATGATCGATGATAGGCAATGCTTGGCCACCCGGCATCCCAGTACGTAGACCATCACAAACCGAAAGATGGAGGCAGAAATGCTGGGACGACCACATTCAATGATGCGAGTACAGTAGAATGTTCCCCGTGCTGAGTGTGATCTGCGATGCATCTAGTCACGAACGACAAGTCCCTGCTCGCAATGCGCTCAACAGCGTCACGCATAATCAGTCTTATCCGTCTCAAAAAGCAAAGCCACTGTGAACAACCTTCCCTAAATGAGCAATTCCCGTCCTTTGACGTCAGCACTCAAATTCCGTAAGTCCCACTCATCTGGAACGTCAACTCCTCCGGATCCCATTTGACGTTGATGTTCTCGCTCGTGATTCCCAAGTCATTATACCGACACTATTTCTCACGAAGTCAGATCAGTATTGCTCTCAAACACTCATGCATGCATAAGAACCTCTCACCGAAGCCGTAATATGGCCAAACATTCCCTCAAACTCAGCTCTCGAGAACTTCTTCATCTTCCACGCCTTCTTGCCTCCCTCATTCCCAAAAATCTTATCAAAGACTTCCTGACAAGGCACAATCCCCTTATAACTCCAGCGTGTACCTCCAGTCTTGCAGGAAGGTTGCCATTTCATCTGCTTCTTGACTTCCTTGTTGACCAGCAAACGAACAGTTTTGGCCTTCTCCGATACCTTCTCTGGGGTCCAGATACTGGCTGCCTGCTTGGGCACAGCGGCAGCGGAGAGTTGAGAAGTCGCAAGAGCCTTTTGGAGGACCATGGCAGTTTGGACAAGCTCTTCGTGGGAGAGTGCAGAAAGTTCTGCTTCTGTGAGGTGGGCTTCATCTATGGTCTCTGGTGACGGACGAGGCTTTTTGGCGAATGCAGCGTCCAGAGGACCTTCGCTCTTGCCTGGTTTGCGGTCAGCATTGGAGTCAGGCATTCGGGCGATGCGGAGGTTCTTACGCTTTGATGGCATTTTTGAGTCTGTGTGTTTTGGGGGTTAATGTAGGAAGCTTGATTGAGTTCTTGAAAGTTGAAAGAAGGTGGGGTTGAAGTTAAGGTCGCAGAGAGAAAGAGCTATTCGAGGTGGTTTTATGAGAAGTCGCGATGCATGGGTTCGCGTCGAATCGCGTGCGCACAGACCGGGTGAAAGATGATCCTTGAACAGTGAAAGTATAGCAGCCCCTTTCTTTTGCGTTAACTGCTTATCCTCAGATTATGACCACTATCGAGCAGGCACACCATGCAAGACTCTCCGATGGGGCATCTAGCTCAACAATGGTTGGTTGATTGCAAGGCATGTTCGACTCCCACGAAGCTATGGTGTTTCTCAGCCCCTACACTTCCTCAGCACTTCATTGCTTGCCTGGAGAAAATCTGAGAGGAGGAACCCCTGGCTTGCGCCGTCTTCAGTCTGTGTGACTTGTCGTCGAGAGGAATGCAGCCTGCCGCTCCAAACGTGTTGCAAAGAGTCGGCAACATTGACCAGAACACAACTTTTCACAGGCGGAAGGAAGAACCATTCTTTTCACTCGGAAAGACGGAAAGGGTAAAGTTTTGTATCTGGAATGGAGAGATTTCCAACCGTGCCTAGGAAGTCAATCTGTTTCGGAGTTGAGATGTCCTCTCTCGTTTTTTGCAAGAAAATCCCGCCCAGCCCGTAATGCATCATTCTGACCCATCCTTGGTCTTTTTTCTCTTGCTCACTGTCCTCTCCTCGTACACCAACTCCTCGTCTTCCCCAACATTCAGTCTAGCAACAAAGTCACGAACGAACTCCGGGGGTATCTGCCATATCGGTCGATCGAACAAAACTTTCGCGAGGCCCGACTCTTCATCTGATGCCACCTTCCCTGCTTGCGCAAACACTCGTCCATCTCTGCTTCTAATCTCATCGTACATGCCGATTTTCCATGGATTCGACTTGAAGTAGGTTACGTTGCCCTCCAAATGATCCGAGAAAATGACACTAAAGGAGTCAATGTCAACGCCATCAATACAAGGATAACCTTGACCGAAAACACCAAGATCGATCAACGTCTTCTCGCTATGTGATTGATCGAGATCCCGAGAGTTGAAGTCTGCGGTGTAGTCGAAAGCCTGAAACAGAGGATCAGGGTTTTTGGAGACAAAGTCATGCCATGCGTGGATGTCCTTGCCAAATTCACGCGCTTTGAGCAGAGCGCAGCGGGTCATTGGGTCCGAGATCTCGACGATGGGAAGATCAGTCAAACTCCAGATTCCGACGTCTTGACAAACGCACTCCACGTCCAAGGCTTCGAACACACTGACGGGCGAGCGGCGAATCAACGGGCTGGGAGACTCTTTGCTCTCGGCGTGCTGAATGGGAAGTTCCAGCACATCATTGAGCTTCAAAGTCACTTTTGAGAACCTGCCATCTTCGTGTACTTCTTGTAGAAGCTGTCGGAGTTCTGATATGCACTTCTGTTCGTGTTGCTTCTTTGTCTCTTGAGGCTCGTCTCGCGTTTTGCTCCATTTTGCCCAGGTATCGTTGGTGTTGACGCTCAGGATATTGATCCCTGGCAGCGGCATCTTGAGGACACGACTCACATCGGGGGCAGAAACTATGAGAAAGTTGCTGAAGCTGGCGTAGGTTGCCTTTTGAATTGTGTTGAAGTAAGTGCTATGCCTCCAGGTAAGAGAGCCCAGTCGGCAGAGCATTTTTGGCAAAGCTTTGGAAGACAGTAGTCAGAGATTAGTGGTCATTGGAATATTCCTGCAACGGCCAGAGATGGTCCGCTTGGTGTGTGGGAATAGCTTAGGTATCTCGCAGGTATCGAAACGATGGTATGTTGATGGTAATATGATGTTGCGACCAGAAACAGAAGACCGGGCAAGCAGCGTTTATGAGTGTTGCTGTGGATGTCGAAAGGATTGCAGTCGGTATTCTTTGATGTTCTCGGGATGAAACGGGTGGCGGCAAACGCAAAAGCTGCATGCCAGCAAACATCTTGGCGCGATTCATGAGGCGACAAGGCATCTAATGACAGGGCAGGCATATCGCTGGATAGACCTGATGCTCGATCATCGGAGAAAGAATGCCCTTGTATCGACCTTTGATAACCATCAATTTCGAAATGTCCGTGAACGTATACTCAAATTATCTCAAAGCTTTGTGCTTCTGACAAGATACTTTGATGGCAGCCTTGCTATCTTCGGCCATTGAAAGAATGGTCAGAAAGCTGAGTTGCGGATTAAATGTAATCTGGGATGCACTAAGTCTGTGTCTTATGGTCATCTCAGTCCTCTGCAAAGCGCAGCCTTGGGGCATGCTTTGTCTTTCCCCGTTTGGTCTATCCGCATTTGAACTCCCCAGCAGTCTGTGTAGGGATCGAGCATGTTCAAGCCTGCCGAGATGCGTTCTGGCGAACGGTCAAAGTGATGGTTCGCCAAGCGGTCCGGCCTCGCCTGTACGATTGTACCAATCTTGCATGACTTCCATAGAAGTGGCTTTGCAGTCCCCATCACCACCCACTACGCAACAGTCTCGGTCCCACCAGCAGCCAGCTTCTCCAGATTCTCTCCATCGACCCTTAGCTGTACCCAATCCGTCATCTGAACAGCGCCTAAGCTCTTATAGAAAGCCAAGCTAGGCTCATTCCACTTCAGACAGCTCCACTCCAGCCTCCCGCCATCAATCCTCAGAACCTCTTGTGCCAGAGCCGCAATCAACAGTTTCCCATATCCTCTCTTCCTATACTGTGGCCGTACGAACAAGTCTTCGAGATATACACCGGGTTTGCTGCGCCATGTACTGTAGTTGTTGAAGTACATGGCCATGCCAGCCACCGCACCTGGTTGGAGGCCTGCTGCTGTATCCGCATGTGAAAGAGATGTCGGAAGGCGGAGTATGAGTGTCTTGGCGTAGCCGGATTTCGTGTTGGAAGTAGGCGCCTCGCCGGACGATGGGGCGAAGATGAGCGTTTGACGTAGGGATTCTTCCGTGGCCTCTACTTTAGAGGACTCTTTCTCGTAGTCGGCGAGCTCGCGGATCATGGCCAATATCTCCGAGACATCTGGTCAGTGAGGCGATTAGCTTGTTGGACACTACCAAGATCCTGGAAGCATTCGACGCTGACCTTCGATGGTCGCATGGGAGATTGAAGGTTTTGGGGCTGCCATCTCGAGGGGTACGCTCCTGCTCTGCTATAGACTGGATGTAGGATCTAGTCCACTTGCTTTCTACTGGCAGGTAAGTCCACGCGACTCACTGTGAGTGAGGTTGTAGCCAACATGAGGTAAGAACCACGTTCAATGGGTGGATATAGTGTCCCCGAGCTTCCGCGTGTAGAACTACGGAACCTTAACAGAAGTATACCTTGTCTCAGCATAGACTACCTTAGTACGCTATACCGAATTTGGTAGGCGTCCCCTAGGTAGTCTAAGGGCGTATAGATAGTGCTTAGGTAGTAAGGTTCTACTTTTTTTTAAACATTAAGATATCGCTTCGTAAACACTTAGAGGCCCTTTAG
>MWSQ01001857.1:0-19750 GCA_002116395.1 Ramularia endophylla | reverse complement strand
ACCTGGAGCCAAAATTGGGTTCCTTGGAGTCAGACGCTTGCCTATAGAGCTAGTTATAAGGCTACTGTATACCGGCAGGGATTTTTGACAACAAGATTATTGCTGAGAGAGTTGTTAGGAATTGTTTTCCTGATTCATACATCTGTGTTATACGGTAGTCGCGAATCTTGATAGGTCGATAGGGTTAGTGTCTAGTTACTGTCCGATGGTATGATACATAATTGCAGGATGAACCCTCCGGTGGAAAACCAGCATAGTACTGAGGAAAGGCAATGCACAGAAATACCTCTACCGATGAGGCAGTTTCGGAGTTGGTGATCTCCAACATCGGACTTCGTTCCGCGTGCGAGCGTGCCCATCTTCACCCGCCAGATTTCTCGACAAAAACATTCACTCATATCCAGGACAAACATTTCCCAAACCCACCACGATGGCGAGGAACTCGGCGCAGGACCCCCTCCAGCATCCCCTCCAGCGCATGCAATCGCCCTCCCGTGGCCTCTCAGCAGCACTGCACGTCTTCGGACTGAGCTCCTTCGCCTATTCATTCGCCTACCTCGTCCAACACCCCAACCCAATCAATTCCTCCTACGGCTGGCACCTCCAATACCTCACCATAATCGGACTCTCCCTAGCAACCCTCACCTTCACCCTCGGTCTCCTGGCCGACATTTCCCTCTCCCCGCGCCTCTTCCGCATAAAAAATGCTCTCAGCATCGCCAGCACCCCAATGGAAGTGCTAATCAGCATTCTCTACTGGGGACTCCAGCTCATCAACCCCAAACTCGTAATGCCGGACTGGGCGCCCCCGCTAGAATTACACGCGGATCTCTCTTTTCATGCTATTCCTTCCATTGCGCTGGTTGTGGATTTGCTGTTCTTTTCTCCGCCGTATGCGGTTTCGTTCTTGCCGGCTTTTGTTTTGAGCAATTGTATTGCTTTTGGGTATTGGGTTTGGGTGGAGCGGTGTTTTCGGGTGAATGGGTTTTATCCTTATCCTATTTTTGAGCTGTTGGATACTACGCAGCGTGTTGGGTGGGTTTTGACCAGGTGTGTGAGTGATGCTTCTGCTGACTGGTTGTAGGCTTTTTGCTTTCTCTGCGTTGTTGATGACGGCTTCTACCGCGGTGCTGATCTGGTTGTATGCTGTGGTAAATGGTCAAGAGGTGGGCGATCTGGGAGATAAAGTCAAAGGAGAGGCTCGGGATGTGAAAGGAAAGGCACAGAAAGAGAAGAACAAGCTGTCGAGTTGATGGTTGAATATATGGAGAGATTTGGGTACAATCATACACCAATACACAGAGCGATTTACTCCCCCTCTTGTCGGACCTATGCATCATCGAACCGGCTTCCTTGTGCTCGCTCAAAACAAGCTCAATCGGTTACCATCCATCTGAACAAGATATTGGATAAACTACAACCGAGCCCTCGCAGCATCCAAAGCAGCAACAATACCAGACCTCACCTCCTCCACAATTTCCTTCGCGGACTGTTCCGTCCTCACCAACCCCACTCCCGTCCCAGCCCAAGCAGCAGCCCTGCCAGAAAGATCGCCCGCGTACCCCCTCTCAGCCTCCTTCAAAGCTTCCTTATGCCTATTCCGAATCTCCCCAATCTCAACCCCTTCCTCAAATTCTCCAAAACTCCTCACCCTCAAACTCCTCCCATCGTAAAGTCCAGGCCAAATATTCGGCCCGCGCAACTCATCAAAGAGTTTGGATCGAACTGTTATTTGACCTCCGTCAGTTGCTGCGATTACGGCTTTGCGATATTCGGGATGGATGTTGGTTTCGGTGGCGCTGAGGAAGCGAGTTCCTAGAACGACGCCCTGGGCTCCGAGGGTTAGGGCTGCGGCTGCGGCTCGACTATCTGCGATTCCTCCAGCTGCGACGAGGGGAATGTGGGAATTGCCTGACGAGGCTAAAGCGTCGGAGACTTCTGGGAGAAGAGATATTATTCCGGCTCCTTTCTCGTAGCCATGGCCGCCTGCGTCAATGCCCTGCTTTTATATCAGTCAAGTTTCTGAAATCACCAGTAAAGCCATCAGAGCTCCGCCATATCTTGCCCGGCCACGGATCTTAGGCTGCTTCTGTGGAAGAAAGGTCTGACAACAACCCGCGACGCCTTTTTCTGGGCTCCACCTCTTCGAGCCGAGATACAAAACTTACTTGAATACACAACACATCCGGCCTAACCCTCTCCGCAACCCTCACCGCCCCCTCCACAGATCCAATCTGCACCCAAACCTGCGACCCCCTCGACACATTCCGCACATTCTCAGCCCATTCCACATAATCCTCAATCCCCTGTGCCGCAAAAAGCCACACAACAGCCGGCCGAAATTCCCTCAACACATCCATAGCATCTTGCATATCCGTCGCAAAAGTGAGAAATCCCACGCCAATGGGAAGGAGGTTTTTGTGGAGAGGGAGTGCGCGCGATACTTTTGTGAGTTCGGTGCGTAGGTTTGTCATGTCGGCGGAGGAGCCGATGAGGCCTAGGCCGCCTGCTAGGGAGACTGATATGGCGAGGGAGGAGAGGGCGAAGCCGCCCATCTGGGTTTGGAGAGGGGGGTGTGAGAGAGGGTGTGGCGTGGTGTGGGAAATGAGGAGTGCACTTACGGGAGCGTTTATGATTAAGGGGGTTTTGGCGAAGGGGAGGGAGTTTTGGAGAGACATGTTTTGTAAGAGTCGAGGAAAGGGAATATACACTATGAATTCTGGGGGGATTTTTTTTCGCGGGGGGAGATGAATGTTTAATGGAAGTGAAGTCGAATGTAAGCTAACTGTTTCTCCGCTTCCTTCTGCTTTGGGGTTCGTGTAGGGCAGGGCAGGGCACGGAATCAATTCCGCTGCTACAAACGAGAGGTGAGGTCAGCTTCGCTTCGTCGTCGCTACTCAACAACAACAGAACCCTCCATCCCAAACCTCCCCTGCGCCGCTGGATCTTCATCCGAGAGTATTCACGTTGAGAAGAATATGCAGCCCAAGTCTAGCCCACTCCGATGATCTGCTTGGAAAGAATTCCTTATGACTACCCTTCGGCATCGTTGAGGCTGTGTCCTTCTGACTCACGGAGCTTCAGCATCGCCTATGCCATCAATATCCGTCGGATTATGGCAAAGATGCTTCGTTAGCGACGCGAAGTATACTTGAGCTGTCATAGCCTCGTTGCGCTTTGGCGTGGCCTTTGAAAAGATCATCAAAACAAGCTCCGAAATCCTTCATGAGTCACTACACAGTCTATTCGCAAGCTGCTTGAAAACTTCCAATCCAGAAACCCATATATTTCTCAAAAAAAATCTTCCAATCGCCCAAGAAAACAGAATTTCATCCCATCACAATGGCTTCCCATCCACGCGAGTCGTCCTTCGACGACCTCACCACACTTCTCCGTCCCCTAATGTCCGGAGAAAACGACTACACAAACACCACCCAACTGCACCACCGTCTAAACCTCCTAACATCATGGTTCGGTTCCCTCTCCTCAGCCTCCACCTCCCTATCGCGCGCCACAATTCTCGACATCGGTTGCGGACAAGGCGATACTACCGTCCCATTAGCTCACTTCGCAAACCATGTTATCGGTCTAGACCCTGCGCCCTTGGATTACGGCTCCCCTTTTACACTTGGGCAATCCCAGCAGAAAATTTCCGCATCCGCTCTCGTGGGTTCCAAAATCCAATGGGTGCAACGTGATCCGATCGAGTACCTACAAAATCATCCACCAGGAGATGTGTATCCCGAATTCGTGGTTCTAGCTCATTCAATTTTTTATTTTGAATCCGAGGAATACTTCAATCGTCTGCTTCTCGCTTTGAAGACATTTGCCAGCAAGCGCACCGGTGAAAAGGCGACAAAACTCCTAATCGCCGAATGGGGCATGCGGATTTCCAGTCCGGCCGCAGAAGCTCACGTCCTAGCCGCGAAAGCTCAAGCTACAAATCCGCTCACGGATGGAAATGTACGGACTGTGGTTTTGCCGGAGAGAATCAAGGAAATGGCCAAAGGGGCTGGGTGGTTGATGGAGAGGGAGGCTTGGATCGAGTCTCCGGAATTAGAAGATGGGAATTGGGAAGTGGAGCTTGCGGGAATTATGGCTAATGAGGAGAAGACTATTGAGAAGGGGGATGAGTTTCTTGGAATGGAGCGTGCTATTCGAGAGCTTGGGGATGGGAAAGTCGGGTGCATGGATGTGTGGACTGGTGTTTTTGGTTTGTAGAGGTGGAATGATATTCGTTGGGAACGGTTTGTTGTCGATGGTGTTTAATCTGTGTCTTGTTAGCAGTGCGCTCGGAGCATTCAAGATGGTGTCCAGGAATGATCTTCCATTGTCTCCGTGATCCTCAGCTGGACTCGGCGCCTTTCCGTTCCTCGTCCATCTCCTCCTCGGAGGTGCGCTTTCTCTTCCTCGTCTTCATGCCTGATTTCAGAGCGGCAGGCCTCGGCGTCTTCTTTGCCCTCTGCGCATCGCCATAGAAAGTCCATAGATCACTAAACGGAATTGAGATCTTTTCGTCTTGTACCCCAGCGTCCAGCGCCGAAAGCACTTCCGCGGGAAGCAAATCCTTGATGCCCAGCTCCAATTGTCCTTCCACCCTCGCTCCATTCTTGCTCATGAATGGCACACTGTCCACCTCACAAACACAGCTAAGCGTCTCCTCCCCATTCTCATCTTGCTCGACCTTCGGCCTCCAAACACTGACCGAAGCCGTCATGTCGATGCCCATGATACATGTCCTCTTCCTGAGATCTCTAATGTACGGCAACTCAACCCCAATCACGCACCTAATCCCTCCAAAACTATCCACAACATACCCCTCCGCAATCCTCTCCAATTCCCTCCCCTTCTGTCTATAACCCACCTCTAACACCAACCCCGGCCACTCTAACCGCTCCTCATGAAAGAACGTCCCATCGGGACTCCTCCACGTATGAACCAACCCTCCCTCCACACCAACCTGACTACTCGAGCTCGGCACAGGCGGTCCCTTAAGCTTTAATGTCGAACTCCCACCGCTCGAAATTCCCCTCAGAGCATCGCCCGCCTTGCCTCCAAGTCTTTCCGTAAGCGCAGAAATCGCAGAGGATATCCCACCTACAAGTCTCGCAGTGAAAATCTCATGAACAAGACTTGGCATGTGCAGCGTATATCTCCCTTCCGCGTAGTCAAAGCGAGATTTAAGAGTATCCCCGTACTAAGCTGCAAGAGTCAGAGTCTACTGGATGCGCGAATGTGCGGGTTGAAGGGAGTCGTCCGGATTTGGACAGTGGCGAAGAAGCGGGCGATAGGCGAGACAGGGGGGGTGAAGAGCAACGTTTTGGCGTTGTGGGAGCTGTAGTCGGAGGTGGGAGGGAAGGACTGGGTGCTGTTGGTTTTTGCGAGGGAATTTGCGGTCAATATCGGCAGGATTGCACTGTTGTGTGAGGGGGTGGAAACAGGTGAGAGGATTGCGGATGGAGCAAGGGAGGTGGAGGTGGAGGGGTATTGCTCGTAAGCGGACCGAATTCCGACGCGGGTGCCGGCGACCAAGGCAAGACGGGACGGGAGCTTGTCGAAAGTTTGACTTTCGAGTTCCTTCACTTCATCGACCACTGCCCTTTTAGAGTTATCCTAAAGAAATACATGATGGCGAAGTCGAGCCTAGCCAGGGAAACACAGTGCGAGACCAGTTCTGTCTGGGATGTCGCCATGCCTTCTAGAGACCTTCCATCTACACGGCTTTCTCAACATGGGAGTCTGTCCTGACAGAAGTGCTATGGAGCCTCGACGAGCAGTGATGGCTTCGCCTTCGCCTGGATCATGCGGGAACCTGGAAGAGATCTTCGCCGGCGCTTTCTGATTGGCGTTCGCTTCTGGACCAATGAGTACCCAAGCCCGCAGCTGAGGCTGTGTACAACTACACATCTCTCGCAGCCGCCAGCCTTGTGGTTCACTGCGACAGATACAGACTTGACCACCTTGATTCTCCGACCATGGACGGCCGCGATCAAGGATCAGGTTGGCGGTCGAATTACAGCAACATCTCAGCTGGCGGTAACGCAAGCCAACACAATGGCGACATTCGGGGAAAGAACATCACTATCAACTACCAAAGCGGCGACCCTCGGGACCAGGAACTTCAATGTCTACAGTCCCTTGCATTTCCGGAGATGATGGATCGTCGTGGTGGTCTTGCACCCCGGGCCAAGAAGACATGTGGTTGGGTCTTCGAGCATGAGCAGTACCTTCTGTGGACTGAACATGGCGGTTTGCTGTGGCTCAGGGGAAGAGCTGGCACTGGCAAATCCACGATCATGGATGCTCTTCTTGAGAGCGTCGAGAGTTCGGACACGCCAGACATGCTTGTGGCCTCGTTCTTTTTCCATCGACGAGGATCGTTCTTGCAATATTCAGCTCTTGGTCTCCTCCGCTCATTGCTTAACCAGATACTTGGTTGCGATAGGTGTCCGACTCTCAAGGACTTCGTCAAACAGAGCAAATTCGAAGCAAAATGCAAAAACACAGGCGACCCGGGTGTGGGATGGACATGGACGGAGTCGGAATTGCGAAAGCTTCTGGCCAGTTCTATTCAACAGTGTACTAGAAATCACGGGATTAGTCTACATATTGATGCCCTTGACGAAAGTGGCGAGGCTACCGCAAGGGATCTTATGGAGTACTTCGAGGAGCTCCAGCATGGCGCCAGATCACTTAGTATCTGCGTTTCGTGTCGTCCCTACCCGGATGTAATTTGGGACTACGATTACTGTATTACTGTTGAGCACGAAAACCAGCGAGATATTGCCACCTATCTGGACATCAAGTTCAACAATGCGAGAGGCTGGGGCTCCAGCAAGGACGCCGACCATGTGAAGTTGTTGCTTCGAAATCGAGCTTCAGGGGTGTTTCAATGGGTTGTTCTAGTCACCCGCCGTGTCCTTCAGCTACGAAAGGAAGCCTTGGATTCAATCCTTCGGAAAGTTGAGCAGCTCCCTAAAGAACTTAGTGATCTCTATGAAGAGATGCTCAGCCAGCTCGACGACCAGGATAGGAAGCTAGCGCTCCGATTACTGCGATGGATAACCTTTGCACGTGTGCCTTTGACCCTTACACAACTACGCTATGCGGTGGCCACCCATTCAGACAAAACGCTGGGACATACTAGAGATTGCCATTTGTCGAAACATTGGTGCAAGGATGACGATGCCATGCTATCGCGGCTTCTTCGACTCTCCCGGGGTCTGGTCAGTATTGTCGAGTCAGTAGCAGGGTCGGAATCAGGGTCAGAATCTGGATCAGAATCTGGAACAGAAGTTGTGCAATTTGACCATGAGTCTGTCCAAGACTACATGTTGGAGAGGGGCATCGTGTTTCTTGAGAAGCGGAACCCGACGGATACCAATGGCAGTAGCCTCGGTCGAGCACATTGCATTCTGTCAACAGTCTGCGTTCGACACTTGGGCGCTGACGATGTGATTGGCAATACAGACCCGCCGTCAGGGAGCTTCGCATGGTATGCCTTATGGCAGTGGGTTGGACATGCTGACATGGCCGAGAACCATGCATCTGAGGTCGACCTAGCAGGTATAACCGACTGGCCATCGAACCGGCTCTGTGCAGTCTATGCGTATTCAATGGATGATCAAAGTCGACATCTCAGCAAAGTGACTTTGCAGCACGTTGCAGCAAGGTTTGGCCTCTGCCGCGTGCTAAGAAGCTTGATCAAGATGTCGACACAAAACTTGCTCGAAGACTGCCAAGTTTCATCGGTTGACACCAAGTGGCGTGCTGACGATATCGATGTCAGAGACTATGACGGCGGAACGCCACTGTGGTATGCCGCGAGATTTGGGCATGCGGAGCCAGTAAAGCTACTGCTTGATACTGGCAAAGTCGATGTTGACGTCCTGGATTCAGGAGGAGAGACACCGCTGTGGTGTGCAGTCGATATGGGGCATGCGGCAGTGGTGAAGCTATTGCTCGACACCGGCAAAGTCAATGTCAACATCGAAGTGGATGGACGGACACTGCTATCGCGCGCAATTCAAGAAGGACATCTGCTAACAGTAGAAAACCTGTTGACTTATCCTGGTATCGATGCAGATGCCGGGGATCCTCCACCGTTGGTAGTAGCATTCGAATTCGGCAACGCAGCATCGGCAAGGCTTCTGATGAACAGCGATAAAGTCGACGTTAACGCAGTGTTTCGCTCTCGGGGTGGTCAGAAGGCCCTGGGAAACGCGACGAAAAAAGGACTCCGCCACGAGGTGGAACTTCTACTGGCGTCTCCCAAAGCCGACCCTGAGCTAACGGATGAAAAATTTGGTCAAACGATCCTGATGTTCGCTGCGCGTGAGTGGCCAGAGGCGCTGCTAGAACTGCTAATAGACAGTGGTAGAGTCGATCTCAATTTGAGAGACCACGAAGACCGTACGGTTCTGAGGCGAGACCACGAAGACCGTACGGTTCTGAGGCGTGCTGTTGCTTGGGGTAAGCTGAGAATAGTGAAAAGCTCTCGATCAGGCAGTACGGCTTCAATGCTTGCTGCAGAGCATGGAAATGAGAAGGCAATGAAACTGCTACTAGCTAGTGGTAGAGTTGATCTTAATTTGGGAGACTACGAAGGCGCTACGGCTCTGATGCTTGCTGCAAGTTGGGGTGAGCTGGGAATAGTCAAGCTACTGCTAGCTAGTGGTAGAGTTGATCTTAATTTGGGAGACTACGAAGGCGCTACGGCTCTGATGCTTGCTGCAAGTTGGGGTGAGCTGGGAATAGTCAAGCTACTGCTAGCTACGGACAGAGTGGATGTCAATCTCAGGGATAACAGAGGTCACACGGCCCTTTCAGTAGCGGTGGCAGTGTTGCGTTACCACAGTTTAGATCGGTGGCGCGGTAGCGACGTGGTCGGCGTCGATGTTAATGATGGTGAAGATGAAGGTTGTCCATCGACGGCCATGGCCACATCTGCGACTTCTGATCTTGACAAGGACGACAGTGGTGGAGATTCCAGTAGCGAAGGGATCAGCGACGATGGTTGGAGTTATTATGATGGTGAAGCTGAACGGGAAACCGCTGCGCACGAAGCGATCGTAAGAGAGCTGCTAAGCACTGGCCACGCCGACGTCAACTGGACTGACTCAGATGGGGAAACGCTGTTGATGTATGCTTGCGAAAGTGGAAGTATCAACAGCGTGGCGAGAATGCTTCTCGATACCGGCAGAGTCAACGATACTTCGCGCACGCAGGTCCTCTCATGGGCTAGTTGGAGAAAACATACATCGCTCGTCGATATCGATGTCATGATATCACTATACGAAGCTACGGAGAGGTTACTCGCGGAGTATACAAGCACCAGCACTGATTCAAGCTCGAAGTATTCCCATGAATGGGTTCCTTGGTATACTGGTTCCTCAAACCCCCAGGAGCTTGCTTCACGAGGTTCTACGTGGCGGAAGAACAATGCGTACGGCCTCAGACGTCGTCGGTATACCTACTGATGAATAACATATAGAGGTTGTCTGGAGACATGTACGAGACCATTCCAAAGGTCATCACGAAACACTTCGGCCACTGATCTGTCGATGCCCGTACGCAGACCGAACTCCGATTCTGGAGATCACCAACTCCGATGCTGCTCCGACGTCACGTCATCGCTTGCAAAGCACTTCTGTTACATCAATGTACTCAATGGTGATGGAGAGTCTGGCCTAAACATGGCACATATGTCTCGTGCTGCAGTGCAAGTATGCTGTCAACTGCACAGCATATGCTCTCAGATTGGAACTGGCAATCACGATTCACAACTCCCGGACATTTTCACCGTCGTGCTAGCTTATTGATAGATTCAAGGACTCTGGAGTATGGCGTACTAGCAGAAGAATGGCCAGCTCAGTCGACAACACGCTGAACCTCAGCTGATTACCCTCTTTCCTGGTCATCTGCAACTCTATGCAGCCCCGCATTGAGACATCTTACCGCTCTTGCGATCCTTATTCTTCCGGCAACGAGCACATGCATGGCTATGGCGGGAGGAACTTCAAAGTCCAATCTCAAACGTCGCTTCACAAACCGCAAGAAATGCTTTCTCTACCGCGGACTCAACCTCTGTACAAATTTCGCCCACAGAACAGAGCATCTGAAGGAGCTGAGTAACTTGCCGAATCTGGACAAGGACAATGCTACCATTTTCTACCAATCACAGCCAATGCTGCAGAATGGCAAGATGCCCCGAGACGTGGCAGAGGGATTTTTGATAACCACAAGCTGATCTTACAGTTCTGACATCTCTACGTCAACTGCTCCGATGCTGGAATTTGTGCTTGTTCTAGATGCAGTGGAATGAAGTGGTGGCAGGCGCTTCGGTCTTCCATGTCTAGATCGCAACGCCCACTCTAAGGTACACAGCCTTCTCAAACCTGACCGTGCGCTCACATGCGCAAGATATAACCAACCGACTGACGTCCGCGTGAGATTGCCATGCGCATCACTGCTCGATCAGGATTACAGCCGCTCCATGTTGCTTTATTCTGAGAAGAGCGTGGCCAGGAACTCTTAGACGTACTCCATTAATCTTCCGAGAAAGTGATCTTTGGAGACTTCGACAGGATTGACTTCTGTGGGCGCCAATATCTTCAAAGCAGGGAATTTTCAATGCTTCCGCATACTCCGTAGTGCAGGTACGATTTCTACCAATTTTCGATCGCCCTGCGATTTCGTAATGCTTGAGTAACCTGTTGCCTCCAGTCTCCATCTAAGAACTAAGTATTCGATTCCCGATCTCCCACTGTATATTCACAATGATATTCACTGGCCGTGATTTGCTGTCGGGTCATACGATACTGGAACGCTAAAGTCAATCAACACAGAGTAACTAAGCACTGACATTTTGTCACATCCTCTTGGGCAGCGGAAAGTCTTTGGGAAGATACGTTACATTATCCACTCAAGGTTTTCCTTCGCCCGGAAAACTTCGGAAGCCGATCATGCGGTCTTCCCATCTTTGAGTAAATTTCCTCCTCATCTCCTACACTCTCAGATCATTACGACAGCGACAGACTTGCAACAGGTCGGAGGGATACTACCAATAACGCCATCACACGTATCGGGCCATATCAAGGGGCCAGCGCCAATATGCCACCCCGTACACGGCTGCAAAGATCGAAATTTGCTTTTCTAAGGCTGCCGCCCGAAATCCGAAATATCATCTACGACCTATGCCTCGTCGCTCCGTTGCAAAATGCGTGTGTATGTCGTTTCAAAGAGGAAGACAACTCACGGCTCAGCCGGCACGTACGAGTTTGGGGAGCCATGTCCCGAAACTTCTACTTCTTATGCGGCGGCCAGATACAATACCCCCCATCGGTACACCTCCTCGCGACCTGTCGCATGATCTACGAGGAGGCTTCCCCCATTTTCTACGGCTCGAACGACTTCTGGATACGGTTGGATTCCGACATGAGCCAGATCACACCGCAAGAGGAATGGACCACTGCAATCGGGCGCTCCATCAAGCATGTGCGGAATGTTACTCTAAGCTTTGGTACCCCCGGAACGGCGATTGCTTTCTACGGCGTACTAGATGATCTACGGAGGGCTTCGTCATTGGAAAGCCTTTACCTACACGCATACGGATGGCATCGACCCGAGTATGTGGTGAACAAGGTATACTCACTAATGATTCACATTCATAGAACTCGTGAAGGCACGGAGTTGAAGCCCGCTCTCGATGTTTTGGAGGTAGAGTCACGACTCAAGGCAGAGGTGAAGGAAATTCTCAGCAGCAAACTAGCGAACTCGAGACCACTGTCAAGGCGACTGAAGGAGAAGACGCGGACGCAGTAGCGAAGGCTCCAATGTTGAGCGTGGTGGTTTCTTTTGGGAGTCTGCCCAAGACTCGCTGGACATGGACCCACTGTATGGTGGAACTTGTGTTGCTGGCGCTGAGTTCAAGCACGCCTAGTCGATCCGTCATCGCACTATCGAGCATGCGGGTAATGCGACTCCGGGCTTCCCTGCTGGCGGAACAGTCTATAGCACAAGTTGGCAATCTCATCCCAGGCCTATATCCAACATACCTTTGCACGTTGACTCATTTGTTCGAGCAGAGTTTGATTATGGGGCAGAGAGCAGCTCAGCTCGATACTACCGATAGCGAATACTGGCTAACGCTTTTGGGGTTCACGGGCTCACCCGCCAAGCTTGCCAAGCTTCACATGCCAGAAACAATAATCAAAGCTCATCCTGCTGAACGGGCAAAGTACGATGCCCAGAGAAGAAGGTAGGAAGATTCGTCATGTCTCTCACGATTTGATTGTCGAAGCTCCCAAAAATGATCCTAACGCAACGGACATGAGAATGATGATACTCTACTAATCAGCATGGCCATGAATTGGTAAGCTTGGGGACATTCATCAGCCAGCAGTAGAAAAGCGCTCCAATAGCCTATAAATCCATATCGAGTGGACAGTATGTATTGCTCACTTTGTATGCTTTGGAGCTTGTAACATTTCTCAGATCACCAGGATGACCGTCTGTTAAGTAAAACCTGTGCGCCAGCATTTGCGCAGACTTCTTTGTGTGCAACTTTCGACAAGACCTGCAAAAGCCAGCGCTCGTCTCGCTTTATCTGGCACTTGTTCTCTGAGCTCCGTCTTCGAGGAGTTGCACCGGAACCCAGCGTTTGTACTTTGCACAAGGCCTTCAACTGCAATTCATCCCGATCTGACGGGATAACGAAGCTGGATTGCATAACAATCTGTCCCCATAACTCGTGCTGATGTATCGGACACCCGCATTCAAATGCTTGATGGAGGTTTCGGCATCTTGATGAGGTACCGTGGCACAATGCCAGAGTGCAGTCTTCCGACGCTACCCGTGAAACTGGTGTATATGCATCTACAGCAATCCTGGTCCAGAATGGCTACCACGTACATGACCTGGCCTGCTCCGAAAGACAAAAAACCTTTCTCCACGGTTTTGAAGTCGAAGAGAGCTCTTGTTTTGAAGTGAGTAGGGATTCCGTGAGGACAAATTTGGATGAGACCAGAATCATTGCATCCTGGACCCTCGACCGTGAAGGAGCTGATTGCTTCTTGGAAGAGACGCTGATCCTCTCCAGGAACCTGCCCAGCTTCGTCGGACATGCCATGTGTTTCTTTTGTCTGTGTTTCGGCACCCCGAGTGCTCTGTGGCCAAAAACCAAAAGCAGTGCGGGAATGCTCTGGTGTGCAAACTGAAGCTGGCACTTTCGCGTCTGCAGTATCGACCACACTCGAACGATTATAGGTTTCCCCGTTTTCTGCATTCACAACATCGCCGAACCGAGGGTGTCCTGATGACACATCTTTCATGTCTTGAACATCTCCCCGAGCAGGCTGTGCGGAATTGTTCCCATTCTTCGACCTGATAGCAGATCTCGACGCACTGGGTCCATTCCTTCTGGTACCACGATTCCGCTTAAGAGCATCCAGTTTCGCTTGATCTCGTGGATGGGTATACTGATGACCGACCTCGCCCACCGCCCATTTTGCTTCGAAGTCTGACCATACTTTCCTCGAATGCTTTTCGTGTGTGTCGGCTTCTTGGACCGAACGAAAGTACTTCAAATCACGAGGGTCATGCTGGCCCGTGATCTGCACATACGTCGGCAAACCATCGTCTTCGGGCCGTTCGATATCCTGGCGTCTTTGCGCTACATCCTTCTGGACCACTTTTTGGGCTTTCTTCACTGCTGCGACGCATCGTACCACGGCGTCGTAATGTGGGAGGAGTAGTGTCTGTCCGTCCTCGGGAAGCTCGAAACCCGCCCATCTCGACTTATCGATGTAGTTCCGAACCGCACGATCCTGCGTAGAGATTGCGTTCTGGTAGTTGAGGAGGTGTATGTCCCGTAGAGTGATATCTTTTGCGAATATTCCACGTCTCATCCGGAATCTCCAGCGGTCTTTTGTGCTGACCTCTGCGCAAGAAGAGTAAGAACTGCCCATGGTGACCGGTGATACTATGGAAGAGATGACTTGAATATAGATGCTGTAGCTGCTCAGAATACGAAATCGCCTGAAATGATCAAGAATAAGCTGAAGGATGCTGTATACATTGTCGCCGCATTATGCCAAGATGTGGGAGAAAGCAAGTTTGGGTCTTGTGCTGGCGGTACCACGCGGAAGATGAGCTGGGTCGATGGCCTCAACAGAGAGCCTAGCATCGAAAACTCTCATGTCATCTGATCAGAATGCAGCAACCTTAACCACAAAGACCTTATGATCTCCTCTTGGCATTTCAAAAGATAATTGTCCTGTCCTGTCCTGTTTGGTCTTTTTTATCAAGTCCGGGAGTTTCAATGTTCAAGAGCGGCCATGCCCAGAACGGTCAAGATGAGCATCGTTCAAAAAGATCTCTTCTCGTTGAAAATGTATGAACAATTTCAAGGAGGCTCTCTCGATGGAGTAGCTGTATCCGGGAACGATGCTCTTTTCATGCCCTGAGGTATGTTGCAATCGCAATGCTATACCATGAGAAGTCCAGCAGATCGGTGAAGGAGAAGTTTCAACGTGCAAATCGGGGAGTAGTGCTGGAAATCAATAAAGGGAAACGAAAGAGAAATGAAAGGAAATGTGAGCCGCAAGACACACGCAGGTACCATGTGCTTCAGACCTCCAATGAGACAATGGTATCAACACATAAATTCGTACATAGATTATAGGAGGAGTCCACAAAGTCCTGTCTCGCAAACCGAATTAGCTGGTTCTGTCGATATACATTTGGAAAGACAACCGACTACTCCTTCGCCTGCTCACTAACATCCCTAGTCCTCAAATCAGGAATATGTGAAACAGTCTTCAAAGCAAGACCAGGCTCAGGCAAACCATGTTCCTCCTCATTAACGGCGGTGTGAATCTCAGTACCAGGAGCCTCCAAATGAACAATGCGGGGAATGGTTGCTTCTGTGCTCGTGACCACGCCCACACCAGGACCAGCTCCAAGTCCTGCATCTGCACCAACACCAGTACCAACAACTCGAGAGAATGTCGATTCTGAGCCAATAGGCATGCCTATTTCTTGTGGAGGAAGCGGGTCCGAAGAAAGATTCGTGGCAGGAGGGATGGTATCACCTGCTCCGTAAACACGAGCGAACGAGTCGAGAGCCTGAGTGTGGCCTAGACCAGTAGTTGGGACAAACTCCGCAGCTCGCTGGTCCGGTCTGAGAACCTCCGATGGGTCTAGAGTGCTTCGAGTGACACCGCTAGACAGGTCAGTTCCCGTCATGCCTGCGCCAGTGCCAACAACACGAGGGAAGGTCGAGCCTGAACTAGCAAAACCTGCATCCTGCGATGGAATTGGGTCCGACGATAGGTTTGTGGCGGGAGGAATGCTATCGCCTGCTCCGTACACACGAGGGAAAGCATCCAGAGTCTCAGCGTGAGCTGCACCGGTGTTTGGGACCTGTTGAGCAGCACGCTGACTGGGTGCAAGGACATCTTCTGGGTCCAAAGCATTCCGAGAGGTACTCCCAGAGAGGCCAGTTCCGCCCACACTTGCTCCAGCGCCGACGACACGAGGGAAAGTGGAGTCCGATCCAGAAACGCCTCCACTTTGTTGTGGCAGCGATCCTGAACCACTAGCCACGCCTGCGCCAGCTCCGACGACACGAGGGAAAGTCGAATCTGATCCAGACACAGCTCCACTTTGCTGTGGTAATGATCCTGAAGTACCGGTAGAAGTGCTGTCACTTGTTCCAAACACGCGAGGGTAAGATTCTAACGTTTCAGCATGGCCAGAACCGGTGGTTGGGACCTGTTGAGCAGCACGCTGACTGGGTGCAAGCACATCTTCTGGATCCAAAGCGTCTCGAGACGAGCCATTGCCAGAAAGGCCACTAAATGGAGCTGAGGTAGTGCCTGTCGTGCTGCCAACATTTCCATCGCTGTCAGTAGCTCGCTGGGATGAAGCTGGCAGAACAGAGAGTGGGTCAGTTCCAGTAGTCTCGTGGGTCTTCTCACGAAGATAAGCAGCCGCGTTTGCTGCGGAATCGCTGATGGAAGCACCGGCGTTCGCTGTGGTATCGCGGGCAGACGATGCAGTGTCTGCGGCGGCATCTCGAGCGTATGAAGCGTGATCGGCGGCGAGGTTACCAGTAGAGGAGGCGGTGTCCGCCACGGTATCCCGGGCGTACGAAGCGTGGTTCGCGGCGGTATTGCCAGCTGAAGAAGCCGTGTTTGCAATACTATCGCGGGCGGAAGATGCGGTGTCTGCTGCAACGTCTCGTGCGTAAGAGGCGTGGTCCGCGGCAGTGTTGCCAGCAGAGGAAGCGGTGTTAACGACAGAATCGCGGGCAGAGGCTGCGGTATCAGCCACGGTGTTACCAGCAGAGGAAGCGGTATTAACGGCAGAGTCGCGGGCAGAGGCTGCGGTGTCAGCCACGGTGTTGCTTGCATTCGCAGCAGCGTTCGAAACGGTGTTACTGGCAGAGGCAGCAGTACCAGTAACAGCGTCGCTAGCATCCTTGGCAGCATTGGCAGCAGCATCACGAGTGGCCGAAGCGCCGCTCGCGATTGAATCCGACATGGATGGCTGACTGGCACTACTTGGGTTGATCACTTCTCCGTCAATCGCTTTCTGCGCAGACTCGGGCAAGACGGCAACTGGGTCAGTGCCAGTAGTCTCTTGTGTCTTCTCCCGTGCATAAGTGGCAGCTCCTGCGATCGCAGCTCCGGCGGCAGCCAAACCGCCAGTGATAGCACCTGTCACATTTGTCTCTCCAACAGCGGGCTGTTGTGGAACGGCCTGCTTAAGCTCTTGCTCGACCTCGCTCTTGTCTTGGACCGCTTCTGGGTTGGAGACTGCTTCAGAGGGGACGTCTGCCTTGCGCTGACTGTCTGCAACAACTGCTGGCACGTCGCTTGCTACGTCGGTTGAAGGAGTGGTGGATGAAAGAGGTACCTCACGTTTGAGTTCCTGCTCAACTGCACCTGCAAGAAAAGGCAAAAAATCAGCAATCCTTCATTTCGAAATTAATTGGGGTATACTTACTCTTCTCCTGAACAGCCTCCGGGTTAGCAGAAGCTTCCGGTGAAGCGAGAGCCAAGTTTTGGCTTTCAGAGACCACCTGCGGCACACCACCCGACCCGAGGGGTAGATCACCCTGGAGTTGGCTAGTCGAGCTGTACTCGGTGGTGTACTGATCTTTGATGGGATTGATACTTTCCTTGCTGCTCTGCTGGTTTGGCAGCTGCTCCTTGATGTAATTAATACCTTGATTGTGAATCTGTTCATCCTTAGACTGTCCAGGTAAGACTTGGTCTTTCACGTAGTCGACGCCTCGTTGTGCCTGGCTTTGGGCGTAGACTGCGGAGGCTTGAGCCTGTTCGGAGACAGCACTTGTGTCTGGCAGTGATTGCTTGACGTCCTGAGCACTTGGGAGAGAGTTTTTGGCGGACTGTAGCGTGCTCTGCAATGAGCTTTGTACGTCTGACGTGCTTGGAAGATTTGATGTGGCAGATTGTAACGAGTTCTTGGCGTCTTGGGTGGTCGGCAAAGACTCCTGGGTAGACTGGGCCTGAAAAGAAATGTAAATGTCAGCAAAGTTCCAGTCGGTAGGCCATGTTCGTCTCCGCTACACTCACCGATCGCTTGACATCTTCGCTGCCAGGCAGGGAAGCCTGAGCAGACTGTAACGAGCTCTTCACATCCTCAGTGCTTGGCAGGCTATTCTGGGCAGATTGTAGACCACGCTGAACAGCAGATTTGTCCTCGGCATCAGTGGTCTCACTGTTGAACTCGCCAGGAACGTGAAGATCGTCAACGCCACGAGCATTGCTGCTCTCAGCATGAGAATCAGAAGCATTCTTGGCCACTGCATCATTTGCTCCAAAAGCGAGACTCTGCACGCCGGAAATCAGAGAAGCGACACCAGACTTGACGGCATCTGCAGCCTCGGAGGCTGTGGGTAGTTGTTGGGTGATGGGCGGTGGGCCTGAGATTGAGTCCAAGCTGCTCTTGACGTTTTCGCTTAGTGCTTGATCGCCGGATACTGAGGAAGAAGACTGGGAGATTCCAGCTGGGGCAGCATCGCTGTCGCCTGGGCGTGCTGCATCAGTGGCTGAAAGAATATCATCCTGCTTACTTTCCGGCAGTGCTGTTGAAGAATCGGACTGGGACATGCCACCGGCAGACTGGGAGATGCCAGCTGGGGTTGCATCGGTAGCGCCTGGGCGTGCTGCGTCGGTGGCGGAGAGGATATCGTCTTGCTTGCTTTCGGGCAGTGCTGATGAATCGTGTGCTGCTGAGGAATCGGACAGGGAAACGCCGACTGGAGTGGCATCGCTATCCCCCGGACGTGCAGCATCGGTCGCCGAAAGAATGTCATCCTGCTTGCTTTCGGAAAGTGCTGCTGAGTCGTGTGCTGATATAGCAGTAGCAGACTTGGAGGAGCCAATCGGGATTGCGTTCTCGGTACCTGGACGTGTAGAGTTCGCTGGAGAGATGGCGTCGCCCTTGTGCAATTCTGGCAAAGTGTCTTTTGCGGAGGTGGACGAAGATCCTGCAGGTGCCACATTCGACTCGGTGTTTGCAGATGTTTTCTCTGCCAGAACATCGTCAACTAGCTTGGAGGTGTGTGTAGACTCCGATGAGTTGTTTCCCGTACTATCAGTGTTGGGCTCAAAGGTCTTGCTCGGTGGTGCACTGCCAGCAGGCAAAGTCTCGGCGTGGAACTCTGGCACGGCGTCCTTGCCTAGCAATTTCCCTGGTTGATGTCCTCCGTGCTGCGAATGCTGATCGTGAGGGCCTTTTGGATGGAACTCAGTTCCAGCACCTGGATCGACATTGTGGCCGGAAGACATGGTTGTGTAGCTGGTGGAGTGGGTTCTGTTGCTGATTCCACTTCCGTGGTTACAGATGGGAGGAGACTCATTTCGAAAGGCGACTTGTATGTTTATTTACACCTCTCAGCTAAAGAGCTCACCGACTGCGTCACTGCTCTGGTGACGCGTGGGATTGGGGTTAGAGTTTCGTAGACGCGCAGAAACCTGCTGCATGTGGTCGCCATCTTACAGTTCCCGCCAATAAAGACGACAGTTTCCTGCGTGATGGATGGCGAGTGTACGTATGAGTGGTCGTTGCACCTGGAGGTCGTCTGAATTGGGAAGAGGTTTTGCTGATTGTGGCTGTCCATCTGCGATGATGTAAATCTTGAGCGGTAAGACGAATCGTCGTCGAAACCACGTGGACGGCGCCACCCCCACCACCTCTCCCCGCCAATCCATCAACGACACTTCATCCGAAAGACTTCATTCTCATGTCGCCAGTAGCGGACTACCAGTTCGAGGCGAGTTTCCAGTTCGACCCTATCTTATACAGAAGCAGCTTTCTTGAGCTCGTGATCCGCAGCATGCGGATCTGCAGGAATTCGCGAGAGCTGTGGGGATGGTTCTGAAAGGTAGTGAACGCAGAGTCCTTGCTCAAGCCGATGGATTCCAAGTGTAGGTCAGTGGATATCACCAGCAAAGATGGGAAAAATGTATGTCTCATGCTGTTGACTTGGTCTGGAAGATTTCGATTCGGAGCTCTAGAATTACCGATATCGGCACGACATATGAGCTCGGTAACGCAGATTAGGCTATATCCTCGGCTCTGCCTGAGTTAGGTAACTCTTAGCAGTTCTTAGAGTATTCCTAACGCCCGCTCTACAGTTTTTATACAGCTAATAAACTACTTAATTAATTATACGCTATATAGCTAAGTAGCCTAAAGTAGTGCCCTTAATTAGACC